>JAQZBX010073859.1:0-14846 GCA_029593785.1 Cabassous unicinctus | reverse complement strand
TATACAAAAATTAACTCAAAATGAATCAAGGACCTAAATATAAAAACACCAACCATAAAACTCCCAGAAAAAAATTTAGGAAAATATCTTCCATATTTTGTGGTATATGATAGTCTCTCAAATTTAACACGAAAGCATGAACAACCAAAGAAAAAATAGAATAATGGGACCTCCTCAAAATTAAAAACTTTTGTACCTCAAAGGACTTTCTCCAAAAGGCGAAAAGACAGCCCACTGAATGAGAGAAAATATTTGGCAGTCAGATATCTAATAAGATTTTATTATCCATAATATATAAAATGATCATAAAATTCAACAATAAAAAGACAAACTATTCAATTAAAAAATCATCAAAAGGCTTGAAAGGACAACTGTCCAAAGAGTAAATACAAATGGCAAAGAAAAACATGAAAAAATGTTCAACATCACTAGTGATTAGAGAGATGCAAATCGAAACTACAATGAGATACCATTTCACACCTATTAGACTGGCCTCTATTAAAAAGTCAGAAAACTGTGAATGTTGGGGAGGATGTGGAGAGATAGGAATGCTTATTCACTGTTGGTGGGAATGGAGACTGGTACAGCCACTGTGGAGGACTGTTTGGCTGCCCCGAAGGAAGTAGAATATAGACTCACCATGGAACGCTACAATACCATTGCTAGATATATACCCAGAAAAACTGAGAGCAGTGACACAAATAGATATCTGCACACTGATGTTCCTAGCAGCATTATTCATGATAGCCAAAAGTTGGAAACAAGCCAGGTGTCCATCAACTGATAAATAGATAAACACATTGTGTAGTATACACACAATGGACTATTATGAAGCAGTAAGAAGAAATGAAGTTGTGAAACATATCACAACATGGATGAACCTGGAGGACATCATCTTGAGAGAAGAAATCCAGACACAAAAGCACAAATACTGTATTATTGCCCTCTTATGAGCTAAATATATTATGTGAAATATAAATATATTATGTGAAATATGAATATGGGTAAATTTGAATACAAATGACCATTTTTCTTTGAAGCTGAAAAAATTTAGATTACTACTACAAAATGTTAATATCACACACACACAAAATATGTACTCAGTGAAGGAGACCATAAACAGAGTACTATATATTTTATGATTTCATTTACATAAAATGTAAATATGAATTAATTTATAAAGTTGAAATTAGATTAGTGGTTATGTAGGGCTGGGGAAGGAATGCTAAAGGGTGTAAAATCTTTCTTTTTGCAGTACTGAAATTGTTCTAAAGTTTTTGAGACGATGAATGTACAATACTGTGATTAAACTTAAAGCCATTGATTATACACCTTGGATAGATCATATGGTATGTGAATATATCTCAGTAAAATTGCTTAATAAACAAATAAATAATTGTGCATGAATAGCAAAAAATTGCAGCTCTGTACAACAGGGGAATCAGAAAGAGAGGGAAAGGTGAAGAATTTTCTTGTTTGTTTGATTGTGTGTTTTCAGTTTATTATTATGAAAATAATGAAAATCCTCTAATAATTGAAGTGATGAATGCACAACTATGCATTTATACCAAATACTATTGATTGTAAACTTTGGATGAATTGTATGCTTTATTAATACGTATCAATAAAATTGATTGTTTAAAAATTATACATAAACCCAAATTTTAAATATCTTTATTTCAGTTTAAATGAATATACTTTTCACCAGAGAAATCAGTTGTTCCTACAGTTCAAATCATCTGTGTTATACTCCCACTTAAGATGATTACTTTACCATTAAACTAGCTGATTCATGATATATATGTGAAACAATTTGGGAGGCATCAAAGATGAAAATTTATATATATAAATGTAATGTCTATATACCCCACCCCTCCACATACCCCACTTTCCCCCATTAACATCTTTCATTAATGTGGTACATTAGTTACAATTGATGAACACATATTGAACCATTGCTATTAACCATGGTCTATAGTTTACATTATATTTTACACTTGGCACCACACAATTTTATAGGTTTTGACAAAATATGTATAATGTCCTGTATCTTTCATGCAATGTCAATCAGTACAATTTCAATGTCCCCAAAATACATCATGCTAAACCTATTCTTCCCTGTGCCTCCCCCCTCAGAACCTCTGATGACCACTGCCTTTATATCAATAATGCAAGTTCATCCTTTGCTAGAATAATAATGTTACTTTAGTCCATAATTGCATTTTCCACTTATATTTGTTCATTCCTCAATCTTGAGGATTTTGGGAGGTGATGCCTAGTCTGTTTCTGATTGAGAGTGGACCTAGATTCCATGGGGCTAAGGGATGGAACTGTCTTGTTTGCAGTTGTAGATAGTCTCTGATTTGGGGGATGGGCATTTTCTATCATCATCCTTTTTTAGTTTTCCTGGGCAAGTCCAATGAACTGGAGAGTAGGTTTTGAAATGCTATGAGATTCAGGGCTCAACTGGCATATGAACAGAATGAAAATATAAGTCTCTGGGACATATATTTAGTGAGTATAATGCTAATTATAGTTTGATATAAAAGGGGCAAAAGAACCATGTGTAGTTATAAATGAGTTTAACTTTTTTACATTGGACAGCATATATTCCAAAGTAAGACCCACTGACAGGGTGCCAAATTCCTGAGATTGTCTTCCCTGCTTCTAATGTCTAGAATTCTCCAGATCCCTCAGGGTCCCTGCTACTTGAAACACTGTTTATTGTAGCAGTCAATGAGATCCTGGTGAGATGTGCCTAATTGTAACCTCTGGAATAACCTCCCGACTCACTTTGAAATCTCTTATCCATAAAAACTCATTTGTATTTAATATTTCTCCCTGTTGATCAAGGTCTTTTTTCAAATTCATTGCTAGTTGGTGCTTGGTAATAATCCATTGGTTCCAAGAAGGCTCACTCCTGGGAATCATGTCCCATGCTGGCGAGATATAGTGAGTTTATATGCTGAGTTTGACTTAAAGGGAGACCACATTTGATCATCTAGTAAGCCCTCAGGAGGTAACTCTTAGGCAATATATAATAGTAGGCTAAGTTTCATTTTTCACAATAAGGTTCATACATACAACCGTCAATATCAAGGGCCTGGCAAATGGTCTGTCTTACTTCACTAGGCACTGCCCAGGTACTTAGGGGATTCTTGTCACTCTAATTAGAGAATGAAGCAACACTTCCCAGGGTGGGAATTCAATATTTTTATGGTTATTGTGTGGTTCTCTACCCATCAAGACATAGCTCCATGACCACTTGAACTAATTCATTTGCCATAAGTTGCATGCCCCAAGAGCACCCCTCCTTACATATCCCCCGATCACTGGCACCCCACACTAGCTATCCTCCCCTCTAACAGTTGTGAGAATGCTCTTCTTATTTGAACATATTCTTCATTTGTGTTTGAGATTTCACCTATTCATATCTCATCAGATCAACACAGTATCTCATGTGCTTCCCAACTCATACCATCAGCCTCAAGGCTCAGGCTCAAATCCTTTATCTTACATAAGTTATCCTAACTGATTCTGTCTTTAAGTATTCTGTCTATTCTGAAGAATTCTAATTTACTTATTGACATATTACTTGCCCATATAATGGGCATCTCAAATTGATTTTGTCAACATCTGAATTTTTTATTCCTCCCATTCAAACCTACAACTCTAGCAAGTGTTCAAAATCTCAGGAATTAGAAATTAAATTATTTTCCAGTCAATTTTGCCCATTCCACTGGGTTATACTTCATTCCATCTTCTCTGACAATATACAGCTAATCCAAGGGAAAAATCCTCTACTAGCAAGAACCTCCCTCTTCTACTCAACCTACTTCAAGTCATTTTCATTTTTCATCTTTGATGCCTCCCAAATTGTTTTTCTGTGTTCACCCTTGCTATGAACTATATTCTCCACACTATAGGCATATTACTCACTTTACAAGTAATCTTTTAAAAAATATAAATTTCATCATGTTAAATCTCTTTTTGAAAACTCTCCTGGGGCTTCTTATTTCACTCAGAGCAAAACCTATAGTTCCTTTAAGTGCTTTAGTGGGATCACACAGAACTGGAAAATGTGAAGTTCTTTCCTCTATTGAATGTCATATAGATTCCTATGCTGCTGTTACTGTAACAAAAAAGTTGACACTATGGTTCTCTCTCTTGCTAAATATTAAACAGTACATTCTTTTTCAATAGATGTGCAATCCCCAGTAATTCATAGATTCATGGTCAAGTTAATTAAAGCTACCCATTATTTACTGTTTTGTATTATGTGACAGTATTCAGCACAGGGGATGTAAAATATTCATAGTGCTAACAGTCTGTTTAGTGCAACTGCAATAATAAAATGCATCATTGAAATTGTGTGATTTCTTCTCTTTGTCTCTTGTGGTCTAGTATTGCTATACCCTATTGCTACAAAATTGATCACAGATTTTTGGCACCAAATACTTGGTAGCTTTGAAGTTTTCTTGTTTGTATTTTGTTTTTTTTAGAGTAAAAGGAGTTGCTGAGAACTCTAATATCTGTCCCCCACCACCAAAAAGCAAGAACCAAGAACAGATGAATTACTGTAGCTTACTTGCCAATGAATAAATTTTGATAAACAAAAATGTCTGCACAGCTCTTGAAATATCTTCCCCCTACCCATACTGTGGAAAAAGAATCTTTATAGAATGAACATTCTTGTTTGCCATTAATTAATATTCTTTAACAGCTGACCAGTTATTCTATAATGAAATAGGACACATGTGTGAGGTTCTTTGGGAAAATATTCAGGATGGAAAAACTCTCCATCTCTTGGATGGTAGACCACTAAGCAGCACTTGTTGCTACTTTCTGAGGAGATGAGCATCGTGAGAATATATTTTTAAATGCTCCCATGACATCCTTGTTTCTGAGACTGTAGATCAGAGGATTCAGCATGGATGTGACGATGGTATAGAATGCTGACACTATCTTGTCCTTCTCAGGGGTGTGGAATGACTGGGGCAGAACATAATTATAGAAAGAAGCTCCATAAAAAATACTGACTACAGCCAAGTGAGAGGAACATGTGGTAAAGGCCTTTTTCCTACCTTCGGCAGAGCGGTGGACAGTTAACAAGAAGAGAGAGTAGGAGATTGAGATGATAGATATGGGTAAGAGCAACATAAATACACAGCAGATATACATCTCAGTTTCATACAAAGATGTGTCTGCACAGGCCAATTTGAGAACTGCATGAATTTCACAGAAGAAATGGTTGATATTACAGGAGCCACAGTAGGTGACATTCATGGTGATGCGGGTGAGAAGAAATCCATCGAGGGAGCCGCCAAACCAGGCACCAGCAGCAAGCAGAAAAGACACTTGGCGGTTCATCAGGACTGGATACCGAATAGGGTTACAGACAGCCACATATCGGTCATAGGCCTTGAGGCCCAGAAGAAGGAAATCTGAGCCAATCATGGTCAAGTAGAGGAACATCTGGATGCCACAGGCCACAAAGGAAATGGTCATTTCTTCAGATACCATGTCAACCAGGAGCTTTGGGACTGTGGTACTAATGAAAAGTGTGTCCATCATGGACAACTGGCTGAGCAAGAAGTACATAGGAGTGTGGAGGCAGGAGTCCACCTGAATCAAAATTATCATGACCAAATTTGCAGTTATAGCCACCAAGAAAATAACAAGGATAACTGTAAAGACAATGCCTATAGCCCTGCTGTTCTGCAGAAAACCCAGCAAGATAAATCCTGAGGGTGAAGTTCTGTTTTTCATTGCCATTGCCTATGACAATTCCAGGGGAGCAGGAAGCCACAGAAATGAAGTGGGAAGATTGTGATAGCACATTCAATATGGGAGAAATATATGATGGAGACACCACCACAGAAGGTACTAGTCAGAATGAAATTTTTCGGGAAAGAACCCTGGAGAAAAGGAAACAGAGCTAAAACTAGTCACATCATAAAGCAGAGATGAAGGCTCTAGTGTTCCCTTTGGCAAAAAGTCTTTTTTAAATTGTGTCTTTTCTTCTATATGAAGTTATGTTAATTGCATTATACATTTGGCATTTGCTTTAAAATGAATAGAGTTTTCCCTATACCTGTGCTGTTTACCCTGAATTTCTGACTTCAAGAAAGTTGCCTAACCAACAGAAGAGCTAAATTAATACTGGTTGGAGAAAAGGATCATTGATTTATTGATTGAGCGAATGACTTAAGATGAGCATAATGAGTAAACAAGGTAGTGAACTTTTAGGACTTTTGTTGGTTCTTCATGAATATTCCCTATCTGTCAGTTCTTTCTCACTGCTGGTTCTTAAATTTGTGTCTTCTATACTTTTGCTTCCACTTCATTGTTGTCCTCTTAACAGATATTTCTTTTAATAGTTTCTTTATTCCCTAACTCATCCACAACAGATCTCCTAGGATTAAATTCTGTAAACAACATATCTATTATGACACTCAGTCCCTTCTTGATTACATTGCTCCACATTGCCACCCTGGGTTTGGGGAAGAGGGTGACATGGAAAAATAAAACAATGGCACCTTGAAATCTTCTCACCAATAAACATGTAGGAACAAATAGTTAATCAAGCAAGATTCCTGCAATTTTTTCCTACAGTTTGAGGCCAAAATTAGCCACAGGATTAAGAAATTACGGAACAGATATAGAAGATGCAAATTTATATAAGAATATCGCAGCAACAGGACAAAATTTAGAAAAGAATTTATATACTTAATTGTTACCAGATAAATTAAAAATTTAAATGTGAAAACATAAGAGAAAATTCCATAGAACTAATAAAGCACTTTCAAATGGTAGACCTTAGTTTACTGAGCATCTAACATTCATCACTTTAAAACCCAGAGTTCAGTCAAGGGTATAGGCCAGATTTGCAATGCAATTTTTTTATTTGTGGCATTCCTAAGAATACTGCCAGGTACCATAAGCCCTGTTATCTAAGGTTGTCATATTTAGGAAATAAATGCTGGATGCCAGTTAAATTTGACTTTCAGAAAAAATGATTTTTTCGTGTAAGTATGTCCCATGCAATAACGATTATCTAATTCTGTTCAAGAATTATTTGCATGTTTTTCTAAAATTCAAATTTATCTTTTACCATGAATAGTAATGACAGTGAAAAATGATCAATAGAATCAATACAATACAATCAATAAATTCCAGTATCTATCACTTAATTGCTATAATAACTAACAACATTAAACAAATTGCCTCTCTCCAGATTTCCCTCTGAATGATATATTCCAATTACTCTAAAAATAGGTCAAATCAATTGACTAGTTTATCAGGCTTCTCAACAATACCCCATTGGATAAAACTCTAATGTCTAACAGCAATGTGTTTGGGCTTTTTATCTGGCCTCATGGTCTATCCACTTAAGTTCTATTCAATTCCCCAAGGACAATTGAGACTGTTTTCTACAAATAATTTCATAGTTATTTTAAACTTCATTCTTATAAAAGTGCCATGCTATTGTAGTCTCCCCAAAGTTCTTAATAAAACTAATCCATACCCAAGGGCAATCTTTCCTTTATCATATCAAGTTTATTCAGACATTTTACACTAAAAGTGTAAATTTGTTTCAATTACATATGTCTATATTTTTCACCACCTCCATGACCAGTAGAACCAGGTTTAAGCCATCATTTTTTTTCACTTGGATTATTCCAGTTGCTTCCCCGCTATCTCCCAGCTTTTTGTTATACAATTCTTTAGTCTAGTCTTATCATTCAAAGTGGGCTTCAGATTCTCAGGTCAGACCATGGCAATCTCTCTTCAAATTCCTGCAACGGTGGCTTCATATTTTACTCTAAGCTCCATTTTGTTTTAGTCTTTTACCCTATGAAATTATCCCCTGCCCTCCCCTCCCCACTTGCCCCTGTGCTGTAGCTCCTACAGCCTCCTTGCTGATCCTCTGATCCTTTCCCACTGCTGCTTTCTCTGTTTAGGGTCCCCTCCTCACATCTGTTCATGGTTGTCCCTTCTGTACTTCAGGCATTTGCTGAAAAGTCATCTTCTTAGAGGTGCCTACTATGTTGTTTCATTTAAAATAACAACCTCAGCACACTTGACAATGTTTTAGATTTTAGACTTCTTCAAATTTCTGAACATGATCTAATATATGGATATATACAATAGATCATGTACATATGTGTTTGTTGTCTGCCAATAACAAGTAAGCTTCTGGTGAGCAAAGATTTATCTATTGAATTTAATATGTATTTCCACCATCTAAAAAAATGTCTGACACATAGTAAATATTTCTTAAATAATTAAAAGGAAGAGTTATTAAACAATAAACAATACAGGTCACAAAAATTCAAATAGTTTAATTTTCATACTTTTTAAGATGATACACTGCTAGCAGAATTCCATTAAAATACTTTGCTATGTTCTTTAAAATATGTAAAAAGTACATAAATTTCTACAAAGGCCAAGCCTTTGTATTTATCTTAAATCTAAATAAGTTTTCCATAAAATAGTGCCCACTTAAATTTGACAATAAGAAACTTAATCCCAGGAAGTAGAAATAAATCAAATACTTCTAATATCAAACAGCAAAACAGTTTGTACATTTAATCAGAGAGATTTTAAATCTACAAATATAAGAGAATTACTCACTGAAAAGTAAATGCAATATAATATCTTGGACACAGTAATTAAGAAATCAGCATAATTTATAGAAAACCAAGATTTCTTTACTTCCTTTTCCTGTGAAAATGCCTTTGTTATGATAGTTTTTTATTCAGTTATTTTTTAAAAGATAATATTGCTTAAACTATTATTATCTATCCAGAAATTTTACTGTAAATTTTGATTAATGTTTATATTAACAAATAAAAACGAAAAAAAGCATTTGCTTACCACTAAGTATTCCTATAATCAGAAATATTATCTTTTATAAGCTTATTATTTTGTGATTTTATCAAATTTAATATTTTTGTGATAGGCTTAACTTAGTGTTAAATGAAAAACACTGTGTTAGGCAGAATAATGGTCCCTATAAATTATCCATGTACTTGTTCTTGAAACCAATGAATATGCTACCTTATATGGGCAAAAGACATTGACAGATTTGATGATGATAAAAAAATTTGAAATGAGGAAGTTATTACAGATTATCTAGATAACCCCAATATAATCACAATGGTCCTTATTTAGGTTAAGAGAGAGGCAGGAGAGCCAGAAAAAGAGAGGTGGTGATGGAGCAGATGTTGAAATGATGGGATTGCTGGAATGGGGCCATGAAGCATGGAATGTGGACAGCCTCTAGAAGCTGGAAGAGGCAAGGACTACATTATTCCCAAAAACTTTCAGAAGGAATAAACTCTTGAGGATAGCTTGATTTTCATCCAGTAAGACCCATTTTGGACTTCTGACCTTTAGAACAGTAACATAATAAATTTGTGTTGTTTTAAGCCACTAAAATTTATGTAACTGATTAGGCAGCAATAGAAAACTAACATACTAATAAATAGTGTTAGTTTTTAAAAATAATTGAGTCGAGTTGTGAATAATAAATCACACAGTACTCATGCAGCACTTACTGAGTGTGAGGGTACCTTCTAAATGTTCCAATATTTTGGCATAGTCACACCACATACAACCTCTATCTCCATTTACAGTAGGAGATATTGAGGCATAAAGAGGTGGAGTGGGGAGAGTTTAGACAAGGCTCAAGGAGTCTGACTTTGTTTTCCATGCTTTCTGCCACTAGCCACCTGTCCCATGAAGAAATGATGCCTTTTAAAGCATCAATTAATGTTTCAACCAGCTGAGACAAGTCAAAGGAATACAAAGTATGAGGTCATGATCACACTCCAGAAAAAAATTGCATATTTGATTAAAGTTGTTAAAAAATTAATGAATTAACAAAATAGTTTTTTTCATAAACCCCAAATGCTTCCTAACATTTGGGCAATCCCTAGTCATCATGTACCAGCTGAAGCCTGGCTTCACATTGAGGTCCAAGGGAAAAAAACCCTCACTAGATTTACCCTGAAATAGTCTCTGAGAATACATACACCACATCTGCTGAGGAATCAACAAGGCCAGATCCACAAATCTCATTGTTGAAAGTGTCACATCCACTCCCAATGGCAACTGCTTATTATCCTAAAAAGGCTTAAGAATGTCCCAACCAAAGTTCATCCTCAAACCCTCACCCAGGCTCACCATTACATAACTAGCTCAGTAGACCTGATACCCACATTCCTTTTTGGGGATCTGTTATTTACTCTTTCATGTGTGGGAGAGTTCATTTAAGAACAAATAGCCCTAAAGGGCACAATGATTATTTAGAATTAAGTAAAGAAAAGTTAACAATGATGTTTACAAAAAACTGCCCAGATCTGTGAACCCAATTTACATACTCTTGGAATAAAATGAAATGTTTCTAGACCAATCCTATTAATCATATGCCAAACTAGTACTTGAAAAGTTAATTTATCATGAAGTTTTGGTTAACATAATTGCCTTTCTTTACTATAGGTTACAAGATAGAAGTGTTCCCAAATAGTGGAAGGAGTCAATTTTTAAGAGTATTTTTTAAAAATGACAATAAAATGTTATCTCTCTAATTAGACTTTATTATTCTTATGTTTATGTTTAATTTTTCATTGAAACACAGTATGCCACTCTTAATATATAACTCTCCGAATATGGTTGCACTCAGAGCATTTACAGGTGAGTATCCTCACTCTTAATCTAAGTCATTGTTTGAGACCAGACATAAATACAGTATAATTACTCCCCGTCTTGAATTGGCCCTGATTCTACAGTGTTAGTAAAAGTGATTGGGAAATCATAAGTATTCTAGGTCTCCTTTTTCCCACTAGATCTCCTCCTTTAGAACTTCCTGGGTGAATCCATGCAAATAACTTCATCTACATCCTCCACTGGATATAGCTCAATCACTCCAAACTAATTGGCACATTCAACTAAATTTTGTACTGCAATGTGATGAAATGTGAAGACATCGGTCTGATTGCTTTCAAATGGTAACATTGTTTGGCCAAAATTAGAAGGTTAAAACTTAAGTATAATTTGGACATTTTCTCTTCCCTATAGTACAAAAATAATAAAGCCTCCTCAACAGGTTTCATACTGGAGAGAATCAGTAACTTTTCTTCTGCAAAATCCACATAGTGTAGAAATGGGTTTAATCCAATCATATTCAACTTGACCCTTTCAGTGATAGCTGGGTTGTATCAACATTTGAGTATTAAGGGATGCCTCTCAAAATTTCCTGGTGGTAATGGAAATGTGTATCACTTTTAGTTCAGAGAGAACCAAGGCAATATCAAGGGCCTTAAAAAAGTGGGCAAACTTCTATTCCTATAAAAATTCGGTATGGAAATAATCAGATGAATGGACAATTTTAATGTGTAAAATTTAATCATTTTTTAGAATGGTTAGAAAGACCTCCTAAACATCTACTAATTGGAGACATGATAAATAAATTAAGTTTAATAAAAATAGAATTCCAATAAGCCTTTGAAAAACAAGGTGGATTTATATCCATTAACATGTGATGACAGTGTAACTGTACTCCTGAATAAAAGGTTTCACATTTCAATCTCCTCATCACTAATTTAGTATATACATAATGTGTATATAATTATAAATTTAATAAAACGTTTCACTATTGGTGGCATTCTGAGTGACATTAATTTTTTTCTTGACTATAGTTTCTGTTTTTATACAATTATTATAGTTTACACATAAAAAATAATTAAATTATTAAAAGCTTATTTTAGGTTATTAAAAACATGGACAATAAATGCATATAATTTTCCACATTTCAATATTTCAACCTTTGGATCGTGACTGGGCTGGGAAGAATTTACACTAGGAATCCCATTTAAGATTTACACTCAGAGACTCAGACAAATATTTCAGACTCCTTGAGGCATAATCCTTCTATGCCTCACGCTGGGGCATTCTGTAATGAGAGAACACACCCTATTGCCCATATATGCACCTGTGTCCCAGAGAACAATTCACTTGATTCTTCCCGAAACTGTAAGCCTCATTGCACAAAACTTGAAATATGTGTTTCTGTTCTTAAATTATGGACTTTGGCCATTTTAGATGAAGCTTAAAGGTACTCAAGAATCTACACTCATAAACAAATAAAAATAGTCAAGAAGTGTGAAATAAAATAGGAAAACAAGCAAATACAATAAAATGTAAAATAATTCTTCAGCAAAGAGAAGGGAAATGTATACCAAAGAATTCCTCCAAATGCTGGAGACTTGCCCCTTGGAATAAAGCAATTCTACGTTGTAAGTTAAATCTTCCAATTTTCTATGGTATATTCAAACTCTAATATATCACTTTACCCTTTGCTTCTGAGGCAGTTCAGTCTGTTGCATAAGTGCACAGAATCTGGACATAAACTTCCTGGTGTCTGCTGCCCATCAGTCAGAAAGCACTGTGCAAGTCACTCCTCAATTTCCTCCTTTTGCAATGGGCACAACAGTCCCTTCCTCAGTATTATTGTAAGGATTAAATGAAAAAGCCCATGTGATTTTGCTTATAACAGTACCTGGAGCTTCATAATATTATAGAAGTATATGCTATAATTTTTAGGATCTACCTTCTTTTGCAATAAATATTTCCCCACTATTGTTAACAATGGGAAAAGAAGAGTCTCCAGAAAAGGAAGAATTGAATTAACTTTTGAATTCAAAAGTTACCAGTATGTAGAACTGTATTTTCATCATCTTAATGCCCTATCTAGTTTCCCAGTACATAAAGCAGGCATCATAGGTAATATTATATGACAATATTATGAAGTTGACACACACACCCACACACACAAAGAAAACAAAACTCAAGTATTGGCCCAGTTCTCCATCTTTAGAATAAAAACCCATATACGTGCACAGTATATGTCATATACTTGTTCTTAAAAATAATCTGAAGATAAAGGTGTTTTCAATCTTTCAAAGTCCCTTTCAAGTAAGAAATAACCATTATTTGTAGTTAACCTTGCCTTGGGTCGAAATAATATTATCCTATCTCTTTTAGAAGCTTAGTCTGAAAGGGCAGTCAAGTAGCTGATTCTATTTCTGCCTTCATTAATTCTCAGATAAGTGAGGTCCAGATATGTGGCTTTAGATGTATTCAAACCATTGTCCTAATGGCACCTTTCAAATTTTATTGGATAATTTATTAAAATTCGTAGTCACTTCAGTTGAGCACTTTGGAAATTCAGGGAATGAACAATTTTAATAACGTCAACAGATTATAAAATACTGGCTTTTTTCTCACATCTAAATTTTCTGTCAATATGGAAGAAAATTCTTTCCCCCCATTAGAATGAACAAATACATACATATGGGACTTACCTCATGCTTGCAAAGGAGAAAGAATATTCAAGACTTATCTATCAACAACCAATAATGTTTCTTCTTAGAGGCCAAAATTTTACCATACTTAGTTGAAATTGGGAAGAATTGGTAAGGTTGGAAAGAATTTAAATACTGTTGTTTTAGTTCTAGCTCACCCTTGATGTGCAATTATGTGTGAACTTGTAAATTTCATCTAATTTATTTGACTTTCAGATTCCACTACAACTATTCAACCCTGGAATATGCAGAAAAATTAAAAAAAAGAATGAAAAATTAAAAAAAAATTTATTTTGTAATGATAAAGCCTTCTAAATTGAAATGTCTTTTGTTCAATTATACAATACATAATTATTATTGAGCACGTATTATATATCAGGCAGTTTTCTAGTTTCTTGGCAAGTATCACAGAAAAAAATAAAAAAACCCATTTTACCAATGTGATGGAAAAATTCTATTTAATTATGTTTAAATTGCTAAGGAAAGTAAAATAATATAGATTAATCACAGTTGATTCTCCAGGCATTTGGATATCACATATATTCTTAGCAAATGGTAAAAATCAAAATAATATAGTGGAAAATGAAACATTAAAATTCTCCTCATCTTTGAGGATCTGGGATTTTGAAGGAAGCACACACAGAGATGTTTGGTAAATGTGTGACAAGACCAAGAGAGACATTCAGGTTTAAAAAGACTTAACCTCAACACAATCCCAACTGAAAAGTGTTTTCAAAACTTCTGATTTTAGTTAATTATATATTTGTGGATCAGTCTGTTATTTTAGCTGACTACCCTGTACAATGCCATGAAATCACCCATTATTACAATTACCTACCTTGTTTAAATAACTGTTCTATAGACTCAGGAATTGATATTACACACATGTTGTTGTCACATTGTTTACAGACCTGTTAGCAGAATTTGACTTCTTTCAAAGTCAACAGAGGTTTGGAATGTAATCTCTACTTCATACTAATTAGTAGTCTAAATAGTTTCAACTTTTCCTATTATTCTTTTTTTCTGAAATATTCCTGAGTAATAAAATATATAATAAGGAGGCTGTGGTTTGTCTCTCTCTCCGGGTGGGAGAGGAGACCCCGAGCTGGTGGCCCGGCTGGCGTGTGGGGGAATCCGGTGTGGAGGGCGACGCAGTAAAGAAGCTGCGGAGACGAGGCTGTTGGTGCAGGTCTACTTTATTAGGGAAGTGCAGTACAATTTATAGGGTTTAGGGCTACCATGTAGCCTGCTGATTGGTTGGAGGCAGCGTCTGTGTGATGATTGGTTATAGTCAGCTGTTGCTGGGTAAAGGGCTTCCTGGCAGGGGAGGTGGGTGGTACCCACAAGGCTCGTAGGCCGCTTATGTCCAAATAAGGTAATATTGGGGGAATACAGGGGCAGGGGGGAGGAGGCCGCAATGCTGAGTCATTGGATCCGCCATTTTGAGGTGGTTGCCATTTTAAATGCATACCAACA
>JAQZBX010073858.1:0-14846 GCA_029593785.1 Cabassous unicinctus | reverse complement strand
ATACCTACAATGGACTGGGAAACCAAATAGAGGAATATATATATAATGATTTAGAAGGCTAGAATGATGAGGAAGGAGAGAAAGAGTAAAAAAAGGGCTGAGAGGAAAAAGTTAATATTAAAAAAAAATAAAGAAAACAGAATAGATAGAATAGAAATTGACACTCTTAAGTTGTGGGCTAATGAAAAAAAGTGGTATGTAGGAACCACAACAGAAAGCAGAAGGCAGAAAGATGAAGGAAGGAAAAGAGATAGCTTGGGATACAAAATCAATATAGACAGATAATGGGAAATCACTGAAGAAGTAGCACAGCAAAGAAGAAACAAGGTAGCAGCACCTAATTAAAATAAAATGAAAGAAAAAAGAATCAGGGGAGGAAAGAGGAAAGAAAAGGAAAAGATAACAAATAAACAGAGAAAAACCCAACAACCACACAAGCAAGCAGAAGTACAGTGTTCCTTCTTGGGCCCTTGTGGAACCTCTCAGCCTGCTTTTATTAATCAATAAATTGCCCTGCTAGGTTCTATTTGCAGATTTTGAGGCAGATTTTAGCTATAAAACTAAATTAAAAAGAAAAATTCATTTTTTATTTTTTAAAATGACTGTCTTCTTTTTTTTTTTTGGTGAAATAAGGGACCCAAAATATGTCCTCTTCTAGTCCACTGCCTTCACTGAAGGGACCCTAATTAGGCTCATGGACACTAATCAAGCACTTGTCACTTCCTGGCCTCCCCATGGGAGCTGAAGCTCTGATGCTAGTCAGTGCAGAACAATAAAAATGGCTGACTCCGCCCCTCTGGAGCCAAGCCTGAGTATCATCAGGCTGTTGGGAAAATCAGGCTTCCTCAGTAGATTTTCCTCTCCCCTCAGCCTGGCGCTGCTTCAAGACAGCTTTTCTGCTCCCCAAAGCTATGAAGGGGTCCAGGCAGCCAAATCGACATAAAGGAAACCCCTCTCCGCCTTATGTCAGAACCCTCCCCCTCTTGGAGAATGCTCCCTCTCACCAGGTTGCTGGCAGTGGTTGGGGCATATACCCTGGGCAGCTAAGTAATTCAAACTTCCTCAGCAGATTCGCCACTCCCCTCAACCTGGTCCTGCTTCAAGCCAGCTATTTTGTTCCCCAAAGCTGCAAGGGGCTCCAAGCAGCAAAATCCACAGAAAGAAAAGCCCTCTTGACCCTCTACCAGAATCGTCCCACTCTTGGAAAACGCTCCCTTTCACTGGGTTGCCACCGGGAGTCGTGGCTCAAACCAGAATTTTTCCCTGAGGCTGGGGCTCAGCCGTCTGTGTTAACCTCCCCGGGCAGGGTTAAAACTCACGAATCTCTACCGAGCAATCCACTCCATGGAGCTGCCTCCAGATAGATGTCCCAAGCTTCTCACTCCATGCACCCTCAGCACAGACCCCTGGGCAGGACCCTGTCCCCAGTCAGCTGTCCTCAGACAGCTAGTCAGTGAGTGCCCTCCTAAACCAATGCCATCTTGCCTACCCCCAATGTCTTCTTAATATCCTTAATTTCTTTAGCCATCTCATTGAATTTATTAAGGAGATTTGTTTGAACATCCATGATTAGTTGTCTAAACTTCTTTATGTCATCTGGAGGCTTATCTTGTTTCTTTAACTGGGCTATATCTGCCTGTTTGTCTGTGTGGATTGTAATTTTTTGCTGGTGTCTTGGCATCTGGCTTACTAGAATATTTATTCTGGGTGCAGTTTTTCTCTTTAGTTCAGGGTTTCCTGCCCTTCTCCCTTGCTGGTTGTGTAGTAGGAGCCAAGGTTGTAGTTGGTGTTATAAGCTGTGGAGGCTTAAGCTGCCCTCAGAGTCCTAAGGACCAGTGAAACTTCTCCCAACTTTCTCCTTTGCCAGGGGTAAGGACAGAGCCACAGCTGTGTGAAAAATCCAACTCATGCAGGCCTAGACTGTAGTTGCCCAGAGATACTGATGAAGTTTCATGTCCCTTTCTCCCGTGCCTGGGGCAGGGATGTAGCTGCAGGTGTGGGCTGCAATCTATGAAGTGTGGATCCAAGATGAGCAGAATTGCCCCAGTAAACTTCCAGTTGTTCAATCTGTGCCAGCTAAATATACCTGTAATTACCTGGATAGGTTGATGCAGGGCCTGTCAACATCCTCCCTGCTAGAGGTGGGACTGAATCCTAGGTTAGGGCTGCAGGCCAATCTGGGTGAAAGAAACTGGTCTCTACCATTACTGTGATTTTCAGTCAGCCTGGCTTCCCCTCATGCTGGGAGTGGGGTCAAAATGGCGGCTACTGGCCTCCTTCTGACTTGGACAGGCTCAAACTTCAGCTGTTCTTATGGTTATACTTTAGCCAGCCAAATATACTAATCAATATCTGAAATTGGTGGCCAACTGTCTCTTCCTAGCCTGTTTTTGGAAAATTGAGCCTCCAATTCCTGCCATAGAATAGCTCCTGGAGTGGCTTGTGTTGCCAAAGTAGGGTGATCACTGCCCTCGCGGTGTGCCCAGTAATTTCCCGGAGAGGTTGGGGCAGGTCTCCCCAGCTTCTTACACTACAACAGCAATCTGATCTAAAAGGAAAAAAGGCGGTCCCTACCAGCACTGTGATTTTCAGTTAGCCCCGCTTCCCCTCTTGTCTGGCGCAGAATTAAGATGATAGCTCCCAGCATCTTTCTGACTTGAACATGTTCAAACTCTAGCTGTTCTTAGGATTATACTTTAGCCTGCCAAATTTACTAATCATTAGCTGAAGTTGATGCCCAACCATCTCTTTCTTCCCCATTTTGGGAAGTGGAGCTTTCAATTTCAGCTGCAGAACAGCTCGCGAGGCAGCTTGTGCCTCCAGTGGAGGATGGGAACCAGCCTCCGTGGCGTGGAGTGAGCTCTGCTTATGAATCTTCTCTGCAGATGGGCAGTCTCCCCCTTCCATTCTTTCAAGGATGTTGCAGGGTGCTCTTTTGGTCTCCTGGAGCCCCCTAACAAGTACTCTAGATAGCTCTGGGTGATCACCAACTGCCCTGTAGCAGGAGCTGAATCTCGGAGCGCTTTACTCTGCCGCTTTCTTGCTGGTTGTCCTCTTCTTCTACACAATAATTTATTGTATGTAAAACTGTTCTTGTAGACCTCTGTTACTTCAGGATTTCAGCCTATATGAGAGTTGAGTAAATGGTTTTATTTGAGTCTTTCATATTGATCAAGATTTAAAAAAAAAAATTCCTTTCCATCTATTTTTTAGCTTCTATCACCTCTTAAAGTAAAATCAGCCACACATGCACACAACTAGTTTGATAGTCCTGAAATATTAGTTAGCAGGAATACCATCAGTCTGGATGAAATGGCTAAACTCCATGTATTCTGTAACATGTTTACATTTCCTTAGAATGATGTAGAGAATTTCTGTGTTGGGACATGTTTTGCTAAAATATATCTTCATTTGTACACCAACTTATTACTGTACAGAGATCAGTCACCAAAAATTGTCAGAAAATTATATTGCCAAAAATTTCAGGAGAATTTAAGTGAAACATGCTTTTATTTCATTGGCATGTCCATAGCAGAATGTGGTAACAAAGATGAATTATTTTGGTAACTTAAATTATAGAATATTGGGATTCCCTAGATTTATTCTCAATAGAATAATGCTTATTACAAGTTTACTGTTCCATGACAAACATAAAGAATATTAAACTTTTGGTTTAAGGCACTTCATTTCTCAATGATTTGATAAAAAATTGATGTTATAAATTCCCATTGATTTATTTTAGATAAATATAATATGGACATGATTTTTCAATTTTATGCATCCTTCACATAACATCAAAAATTTAAATTAATGCAAATATTTCAATGCTCAGAAATAAACATTCTGCAATGATGCCATGTTCATGAAGTTGAATAAGACATGCCTGACAATTTAGCTCATTATTAATTTTGTTTGAAAGATGAAGTTGCTTTTCTAAGCTCATTTTGTTAATAAGTATTAAACTGGACATTTTATTCCAGGGTTATAAGGACTATTAATCCTCACAATTGTCTTTTCTGACACACCAGTGAAGTGAAAGTTAAAGTTATAATTTTGCTGAAATTTCTCTAGTGTGTTAGTCAAGATGTATTATGTAATGGACACTTAGTAGACTACCTTTTGATACATATTAAAAATTTGCTTATGGAGCAGATGTGGCTCAATTGCTTGAGCACCTGCCTCCCAACATGGAAGGACCCAGGTTCAGTTCCCAGTGCCTCCTGAAAAAGCAAAAACAAACAACAAGCAAAACAAATGAAAAACCCGACTCAGGGAAGCTGATGAAAATTAAATGAATGAATTGTATCATTCATTTGTTGGCTAATTAAGTCTTTTTAAAAATCTGCAAGTTTAAATATTTGTTTTCAAATACAATTTGATCAATTTTCCACATCCTATTCTTATATTAAACTATTTTATTAATACAGACACTCAAACTAAATTAGAAATTATTACGAGTCTTTTTGTGTTTTCATGAAACAATGTACATTGTCTCAATTTATACAGAAATTGGAATTTAGCTTAATTACATATTTTTACTCTAGAATTCTCTATCAAATCAGCATATTTTTCTAAGCCCACAATTATGAAGCTGTTTATTCCATGTATTAGAATAATCTCTCACCTAGATCTGTGAGAGCCTTTCTGGGAAATAAGGGCAGGCTGTTTTCTTCTCAGTCTAGTAATTTTAAGATGATTTGCACAGTATTTTCTTGAAATATGAACATCTCAATATGACAAAATCTTAGTGTATTTCATTTTAGTGACATAAATCATTTGTAGTTCAATGAATGAAGCCTGGCCCAATGCATGACAAATGCTTTACCTCTTTAAACCGTGGAGAAGAAAATGACTTAAGAATTGTTCAAACACCGTGGTCTATGACAAACTTAAGGAAATACAAAAGTTACCTTGCTGATAACAAACTCCTAAATATGGATCCTGGATTTAGTGTTCAATCACTAAGGCTTGCAGGTAATATATAGGTGCCTCTTTAACATTTTTTTTTTTTTTGCCTTGCACTTATTTTTACATATCAATAAATTGCCCATTTTGGCCCTTGTAGCTTGTTGTACCATTATTATTGTTATTCAAATTTTAACTTAATGACAATATATCATATTTGTCTTTTCATATACTCATTATTCTTGTGAAGTCCTTGGATGGATTTTAGAAACATACTTTGTCAAGGGAAAGCACGACCATTTCATATATATCTTATATTTGTTTATGTAGTCTCTAAAATGACAATGAAATAAATATCACCCAATGATTAATAATAAAATTGTTTATACAAACTATTACTGAAAGAATTAAATCATGAAAGTTACCACAAGTTGTTTTTGATTTCTGACATTTTCTATTATGCTATCAGTCTGCTTCTTATTCAGTGAACTGTGAAAAAACAAAGATGAAGATATAATTGAGTGGGCTCTATTTTCACAGGATATTGTCTTGAGAACCTATGTATATAGATGAAATGTCAGGGTTTCCATCCAATTTGGATACATACAGGATTCAGTTGAAGAATGTAACTGAAGTCACTATGGTTATATTGATGGGCTTCACAGTTGATTTTAATTTTTAATTTTCAATTTTTATTTTTAAAGAAGCTTTATATTACCTGGATGTTACATAAAAAATTTAGGGGAATCCCATATGTCTCACCCGCTCCCCCTTCCACATTTTCCCACATTAACAACATCCTTCATTAGAGTGGTACATTTATTAAAGTTGATAAACACATATTGAAACATTGCTACTAACAGTGTAATATAGTTTACATAATAGTTTGCACTCTGTCCCACACAATTTTGGGGGTTATGACACAATACATATGGCCTGTATCCATCATTGCAATGTCATTCAGGACAACACCAATGTCCTGAAAATGTCCCCATATTACACATATTCTTCCCTCTCTCTACCCTCAGAACCTCTGGTGGACACTGCCTTTATATCAATGATAAAAGTTCTTTCGTTACTAGAATAATAATAAGTCTACTTTAGTCCATTGTTTATTAGCTAATCTTGAGGATTTTGGGATAGTGATGACTACTCTTTAATTGAGAGGGGGTTTAGGTCTCATGGGGCAGATGGATAGAGCTATCTTGCTTACAGTTGTAGACACACTCAGTTCCTTGGGATGGGCATTGTCCATCACCATCTTCTTATTAGCTGTCTGGGTGTGTCCAATGAACTGGATAGTAGGTTTTACAGCTCTGTTGAGATTCAGTGCTTGACTGACACACAGACCAAAGATTTAAGTCTCTGGGATATATATTTTAAAGGTATAGTGCCAACTATAGGTTCAAATAAGAGGGGTAGAAGAACCATGTGTAGGGAAATTATAAATGAGTCTAACTTTGTCACACTTGGGAACGTAAATTCCAGAGTAAGCCCACTGACAGAGTGCCAGATTCCTGAGCTTGTCTGTCTAGCTTTGAGTGTCCGGATGTCTCTAGAGCTCTCAGGAGCCCTGCTGTTTGAGTAACTGTTTACAGTGGAAGTCAATGAGATCCTGCTGAGACAAACATAAGGGTAAACTCTGGAATGACCTCCCAACTCACTTTAAAATCTCTTAGCCATAAAAATTCATTTATATTTAATATTTCCCCCTTTTGATCAAGATCTTTTTCCAGATGCATTGTTAGTTGGTGCTTGGTAATAATCCCTTGTTACCAGGGAAGCTCATCCCTAGGTGTCATGTCCTACACAGCGGGGAAGGTAGTGTGTTTATATGCTGAGTTTGGCTTAGAGAGAGGCCACATTTTCGCAACAAGGAGGCTTTCAGGAGGTAAATTTAGTCTATATATAATACTAGGCTATGTTTCAATTTCACAAGAAAAGTTTCATAAGTACAATAGCAACTTATCTCTTTACACTGGTAAGAAATTTGGGATGACTCTGTTGGTCCTTGGGATTTTCCACCTCCACAATCCCATGTACTATTTCCTGAATGTGTTGTCATTCTTGGATGTGTGTTATTCTTCAATTGTCATGCCCAAAAATTAGTCAGTTTCCTGGTAGAGATTCAATCCATTTCATTTCCTGGATGTGCAACACTGATGATCCTTTTAATCTTTGGGACTACAGAGAGTTTTCTCTTGGCTGCATTGGTTTATGGATGCTATGTAGCAATCTATAATCCACTCCTTTTTTTAGTTAACAGATCACCCCAAGTCTATATGTCACTCATCATTGCTCCCTATGTTAATAGTATTATGCATGCTGTATTACAAACAGTGGTCACATTTAACCTGTATTTCTGTGCATCCAATGAAATTAGATATGTGTTTTGCAACATCTCTCTAACCCTTGCTATTTCTTGTTCTGACACTCACATCAACTAACTTCTTCTTTGTGTGCTTTATTGAAATAGTGCTTATACCAATTTGTCTTGATCTCCTATGATTTCATTCTCTTGGTCATTTTGAAGATGCATTCAGCTGAAGGTGGGTGGAAAGCCTTTTCCAACTTTGGCTGTCATCTAACTTGCTTGACAATTTATCATGGTATAATCCTGTTTATATATGTGAGGCCAAGTTCCAGCTATGCTTTGGGCCATAATAAGTGTCTATATTTTTTCACTATTGTTATTCCCATCTTCTTTGTTTTAAGAAACAAAGATGTTAAAGAGGTAATGAAAAAAATTTTTTAAGAGAAATTGGTATATAAATAAAGTACAATTTTAGCATTGAGTAAAACTTGAATGTTATATATTAATTCATAACTCTATGGTCAAAAACTAGGGAAGAAAACATCTATTTAGTTAGTATTTGCATATCTTAGAATATTTCCAAAGAAAGTAATAATCTTTCCTCCAATGAAATATTTTATATTTATAGGTAAATTGAGTTCTCTATATGCCTATGATTTTGTTCCAACTTATCCATATTAGTCATTAACTTATATTGACTTATTAGTCTTTGTTTAATTTGTTTTTCATTTACTATAATTAAGGAAGATATCAGAAAATGGCAGCTTTATATAGCCACACGTGGTTTATAATAAATCCCAAGGATTCATTATGAAATTAATTTCCCATCTTGGACTCCCTCTGAAGGACTCACCAATATTACCGCACTTCTCTAAGTGGCCTTACACTTTCAGATCCATCCAGCCCTCTGGACATGCATTTTCTCTTCTTTGGCTCAGCACAATAAATATTTATCCCATTATTTCCTTCCCACCATCTAAGTGGATGAGATCAATTATAATTATAATGACTCTGAGGTTCTATTATATATTTTTTTAACACGGACGTTCAGTAACACCTTATTCATAATGGTGAAAAACTGGAAACAACCTAAATTTCCAACAACAATATGGTGTTAATAAATGTTTGCTTTGCATATGGAAAAATTAAACTACTGAGTAATTGTTCTACTTCAAAGATTCTATTCATCTGAGATTTTTTTCAACATTCTTACTCTCTTCTTCAAGTGTTTTCTTGTGCTTAATTGGGACACATAAGTAGAGGTATAGCTATAACTGACAATTGCAGATTTCATGTGATGCGTCTGCTGTTGCCCCCAGTGAGCCATTCCTCTGCTGATCCCCAGAGTTAATTGGATCATATGGTTAATGGCTTGTTGAATATCATCCAAACTAGGAACCATTACCAAATTAGGAATTGTGATAGACTTTAGTTTTATAAAGGAAATAATATCATCTGACTGCTTTTGCCTACAATGGCTTGCAACAAATATTCTTCTTTTCATTGTCTCTGAAGATAAACATGTAGCTTTTTGAAGACTGTCTAATAATTGATGACACGAAAAAGCAAAGACTTCTTTATATTCCTTTTAAAATTCATCTTCTTTATTGTTAACTTCAACATCACTCACAATATTAGCCCCATAATTATTGCTTTCCTCCTCCTCTGTTTCACTTCCAAAAACATGTTTTTGTTGTTCTGGCAATTGTTTTGATTTTCCCATTTTTAATTTCATAAATTTTCTGAAATAATGATATAAGTTCTCTACACCTTCTTCCACATGCTTATTTTTGTGGTTTAAAACCTCAGCCCACGCTTTTGTGTATATTTCCTTGAAGGTCAACAAATCTTCTACTCTGGTAGCACCACTTTCAGGCAGGGAAATTAATACCATTTTGACCATCTTTTTAGAACTGCATCAATAAGCATTTCCTACAAATCACTGGCCTTCTTTAAAAGTTGATTGAACATATCCAAAAAAAAACTGACTTCTTCAAAGAAGCTTTCCAATGTTAAAGATGACCGTGTTAATATAGTGAGCACTTGTCTTGACAGAGATTCTATCTTTAATTTAAGGTGTCATCATGTTAAAAGCACAGAATGAACTTCCTGACATAGCTCATCATAATACTGAAACAAGACCCTGCAAATATAGTTTGCTTTCAATTTACTTTTGAATTTTAGCAATTTCTTTGCCTGTTCTGGCACATCCGGCTTCATTTTTATAATGCACTTAGATTCCCTAACAACTTCCATAATTTTTGGATCAAAATTAACCAGCAACTGTCTTGATTCTGGATGTCACACACAAAGTGAGGCTTGCAATGTGTACTGTAACTGTGAAATCCCTCTGACCTAGGCTGTGTGACAGACCACCTCAAATTCCACCAGGATGTGGAAATTTTGTTATACTGACAAATGTTGGATTTACCTTCCAAACTTTACACAATTTTTGAGTTTTTAAAGAAATAGTTGATGGGCTCACTTTTGAAGCAATGGAGCTTCCTCACCCAAAATATTTTTCCTGTGATAGGAGGCATATTGCAAGCAAGAGGGGATCATCTTTATGAGAATGAGTAGGCTTCTTTGTACCTTCATGTTCAGCCATGTAACACTGAAGATTATGCTCAAATGTGTGGTGTATTTCTAGTTGAAGATAGGGAATGTTCAACTCTGAATTCTTTGAAGAAGCTAAAGAGTGCTGAGAAGATAACATTTTTCCAAATGTACTGTTTACTAAAGCCTGTATCTGTAGCTATAAACCATTGATTTTTTACATGAAGTCTAAGAAATCTGTTTCAAATTCTGTCCTTCATGGATCCAGAATGTCCTACTGCTTTTTAAAACATTGATATATGTGATATATCTTTTTGAATTTTATTGTCATAATATCTGTTCCCTTTATGGAATTATTCAAGCCAGAATGTTTGCACAATAATTATAATTTCTGTAATCTTCTCCAGTCTTTTACAGATAGCTTCAAATTTTCCAAATATATACTTTTCTGAAACCTTATAGGATTTTCCCCCTGAGGATTCTAAAATATGTTTCCTTGTTTTGTGAAAAGATGTCTGATATTCCCTGAAGAGAAAAATGCAATCCTGAATTTTCTTTAGTACACCTGGTGCTTCCTGATCCCATGCATGGTTCATTCCTCCATCAGTAATATATGCTTTACATGCTTTCACTATTTGATTTGTTACCTTGATAAAAAGTGAGGTCATTCTCTTTGAACTATTATAATACCTTGACTCACTGAATTATTCTGATGGCATTAACCAAATTTTGCATTCTATGTGCCATGGAAACCAGATCATAGTTACAGAGAGGCTGGTGTACTTTCTCCAGAGTATAAAAATATCTGACATTTTCTTTTGATTCATTTTCTATATCAGTGTAACTTGCATCCAAATCATGCCTCACTGCATTGAGTTAAAAAGTTGACTTGCCAAACCACAGGTGTTCCTAGTAGTCTTTTACTAAAGAGAAAGAGTTTTGACAAATACGAACTTAAAATGTCTGAGAGGATAAACAATGTATACATATACATAGGAAATTTTATCAGTGAAAGATACTATAACGTAGTGTTCAATATAAGGCTAGAAATAAAATTTTTAAAAGAACACAAAAATATAATATGAGGAACAAACTTCAACAAATTCATTAGTAGAGTCAGTAGAGCTGAAAAAATATTGGAATGTGGACAGAATGTTCTGTAAAACCTCTTCAACCCCACAGAAGAGAACATCTTTGGAAATGTAGAGCAACAACATAGAAGAATCTTGGGACCCAGAATTACTTCAATGAAAGAGCCACCCACAAAGCCTACTCAGCTAAAGTCTGCAGTGTTACACCCAAGGATCATACTTTCCCTTCTGTTTCTGAAGCTCTTTCTTATACCCACCAGCCTTTACCTAAACAGTACAAGTTCTCTTTCCAGCCCATTCACATCACGTGCTAAATCACTCTTTTCCAGACATCTTTCTTTCTGTAAATAGGACTCTACATGTATGTTTGAGAACATTTAGCAACTATCTCCAAAATACACTGTCTTCTATTAGCACTTCTAGTGAGGTCTGCCAGTAATGTACTCTTCTAAAAAACCATAGTATTTTAAAAATACTTTTTAATATAACAAAGTACTTTATTATATGTTTTCAAACCTGCTAAGTGTAGTATAATTTTGTAAGAAAAGATGTCATATGATAAAGTGGTGATTAATAATGTGAGCTCTAAACTCAGACTGGATTCTAATTTGAGCTTGTCTTTAAACCTGTTGCCTGACCTTAAAAAACTATGAAACCTCTGTGTGCCACAGTTTCATCATATGCAAAATCCAGCCCTTCAAATACACTTATTGAGGCAATCTTCTAGGTACTGGATATGCAGCATTGAGCATAACTGACAAAAATCTTGTGGTCACAGAGCTTTCAATGTGGAGGAAAACAGAGAAGAAACAAAAGTCATAAGCAAAAATATATATAAGTGGGTAACTGCTATGGAAAACAAATGCAGCATTTATGAGGGTTGGAATTTTTAAAATAGGGTGTAAGTGATAGGTGTAAGAGGAAAAGGATGAAGAAAGACTATGTAGCTACCTGGGGGGAGGGAATTTCATGAAGAAGAAGATAAATTTGAAATGTTCCAGGTAGCATCAGATTGAATGTGAAAAGGGAAGTTTGAAGAGGTCACTGTGGCCACTCCAAAGTGAATGTGATAGAGGCAATTATAAATGATGAGTTCATAGAAGAAGTGGGAGTAAGACCATGTTGGACCTGTGGGCTCTTGTAAAATTTTTTATTTTTCCTTTTACTGTGATGGGAAGTATTGTAGTTTTTGTGAAGCAGGGGACATAGTACAACTTACATTTTAACAGTATCATTCTGGCCTCATATTGACGTTAGACTCAAGGCAGAAAACAGTGAGAAAATTTAGAAGGTTGTGACAATAAATGAAAGACTGCGATGATGGTTCTTTTGGCCAGAGTTCTAGCAGAAGAGATGTTGAGAAATAGTCATTCTCCAAATAAATTCAGCACAAACAATTAATATAGTATGCTGATGAACACTATATGAGATGTGTGACATAGAGACAATTCCAGAATGAGTCTAAAATATTTGCTTGAACAAGTATGAGAATAGTTTTCCATTACCTGAGATTAAATTTTAGATATTATAAGCATCTACCTGAGTGTTATCTTGTGGAAATAAACTATGTTAGTTATATATATATACAGGCCTTTGAATATTGTCTGGCACTTAGTAGATGCTCAGTAAATATCATCTATTTTTACCATTATTATATAACATCTATCATTTTCAAACCAGAACTATTTTCCTAATTGTCATGCTCTATTCCAGTCTTATTTTCTTTATCATTTTAAAGAAGTTCAACCTTTATAATTCAGAGAAATTTGATATACCACTATGAACAAAAGGATTTAGTGTTAAAAATCATTTAGACTGCATTTTACATAAAACATGATATGTACTGTTATAAATAGGTCAAATAGAGTGACAATTTAAAGTTTTAGTGTGCTCACATTGCCCAGTGTTTATATTACATTTATTTTATAGCACAATAAATGCTTTACAGAATATATTATGAGGGCAAGGTAGCCTGAATGTAATTAAGCGTAAGCAATTCTTGAACTTACTCTGAAAAATTATAGAATCTGTTCACCATAGTTGTTCAACAAACCACAGGATATAATTTCTCAATCATAGAAATGTAAATAAATGAAAACAAGGTAGTACAGGTCATAAAAAAGACCAGAAAATATAAACAGCCTATAAATATAATAAAAGATGCAATGCATATACAAGATTGGAGATTAGATTACAACGTATATTATTTAAAAAATAAATGCTAAACAAAGACATAGCTAATTGTAAACAAAACAAAAAGGAATGGCAAGAAATGTGAATTTTATCCAGATTTAAGAGCAAAATTAAATCTTAATACAATAATTTATATTGTTACTATGATAAGTTAAAGTTTTTATTTAAATTCAGAATGAAGTGGAAAATAGTGGACTTTTCAATTACTTGAATAAATTAATAAACCATGATTAAATAGTTAGAATTCTTTAAAATTTCAATCCTAAAATAATTTGAACTTTATTATTTCACAAATCATTTAAGAAAATGAAAAAAATATTCTGCAATTAAAAGCTTAATATAAATTAAAATAATACAAATCACTTGAAGGGGAAAATATATCTAATAACCATTGATTATGTTAAATATAAATAATCATATATAGGAAAATGAAGAAAACATTCTTTCCAAACTATGCATTGAAAAGCAGAGAAAATTAAAACTGTAATTCCAGCTTATGTAGATGTATTTATAAAAAGAAATATTAGCAAGCTACCTGGATAAAAGTTATGGAATGTTACAAAATTTGGATTCATTTTTAATTCTTAGCATTACAACTTTTTTCTATTAAAATTTTTAAAACAAATGAATACAAAATTTAACTCAAAACTTCATATCGTTCTAAAGATCATGAACTTACAGAAACCAGGAAAAAGGCAATTCAGTTTATTTTAATCATACCAAAAGTATGCAAAGAAATAGTAATTACTTAATTTGTTGATGCATCACAGAATGGCAGTGTTTTCAAATGGTTAACAGACACAAAAGAAGCATAACTGCATGAAGATACACAGCCTCATGAATTTACAAACCATCAGTGCTTAAAACATTGGAAGATGAGATTCTTGATTATTCTCATTTACCAAGAACATATTCATCTCCCAAGTTGAAATAACAAAGGAATTATCAAAGTTTATAGTGAGGAGTGGAAAAAAAAGCTGCAAAAACAAACAGAAAATTACAAATATATATATATTTATATCTATATCTATATATCTAATGTACATACATATGAATAGTCTAGAAGACCATGAACAAAACTCTTCAATGTTAACATATTTCTTCTATAACTTCATCCTATTGCAATATTTTACTTTGCTCTACCACCAAATATTGAATTTCTCTTGGTCCTTTTTAGCTGTTTATGAATATGATTAGCCAAAAATATTTGTAAAACACCAGCAAACAAATTCATGAAAAAAAGCTATTGTGTGTTCAAAATGTTAGAAGAATATAAACATTCTGATGATCCTGGTCAAAATTTATTTGTACCGCATTAAATTATTTCTATTCATGATCTTATTTAATCTTTAATGCGACTCTATGGATGAAGAATTATTTTGCTTGTAAAGTTGAGGAGACTAGATTTAAACTTTCAATGACTTACTAAGGGCTATGCAGTGAAAAAGCTGTCAGATTTACAAGCTAAACTCTGGATTTCTCAGTCCAAAACAGCAATATTTAAGACTTGTTATATTTTTTCTCTACAGAATAAATGATTTCTGAAAGTGTTTTTATTATAAAATTCTCTGATTTTGGAATATGCATTGGGGTTTCCATGATACAATTTGAAGCATAACACTACATTTTTGTTCCTGTTTTTGCACATTGGTTGCCTTTAAAAACATATACAGGGAGCATATGTAGTTCAAGGTTGAGAGTGCCGGCTTGCCATGTTCAAGGTACTGGGTTCAAAAAAAAAAAAAAAAACAAACCAAAAACACACGTACATTTAAAACACAGATCTG
>JAQZBX010073857.1:0-14845 GCA_029593785.1 Cabassous unicinctus | reverse complement strand
TTCCAGCCTACTCACCTCCACCCAGGGGCCCTCCCAGCCTGCTCACCTCCACGCTGGAGCCCAGGGGCCCTCCCAGCCTGCTCACCTCCATGCTGGAGCCCAGGGGCCCTCCCAGCCTACTCACCTCCACCCAGGGGCCCTCCCAGCCTGCTCACCTCCACGCTGGAGCCCAGAGGCTCTTCCAGCCTGCTCACCCCATCCACCCCCTTTCCTGAGGCCCCTCCACCTCCACCTGCAGGAATCCTTGGTGCAGATGGTCTGAGGCCTCCTGGGGGACACAGGGCACTCATCGACCAACACTTGCCGAGTTTGAGCCACCAAAGAGCACATGGCCCAAGGTCCTTCCACCTCGAGGTCCTGGCTCCGTGGGGTGGCGTCAAAGGCTCAGCTCACGGCTTTCCATCTCACTGCACAGAGCTGATGCTGAGAACCACGTGAGTTACTTCCTTTCCTCACAGGGCTCCCGAGACGTTCCCTTGCGCCTCCGCTCCACACGCAGCCATCTGCTGCGCTGAGGGGGCAGCCATGGCTGCTTGCAGAGGCCGGGCTGCCTCAGTGCCGCCCCTTTCACGGCAGCAGGCACAGGGCAGCCCTGGACGCTCCGTGGCAGGGACAGGCCTCGGATCCCGCCCGGAACCCTCTGCAGGCTGCAGCCCCCTTACCGGAAGTGGCTCTCTATGGTCTCCTTCTCAGCATCTCTGGGGAGTCCCGTGATGAACAGGGTCCGCCTCGCCTGCCAGGGACACACACCAGAGAGGAAGGTCAGCAGGGCAAGCCAGCGTGCCCGGCCAGGCTCTCCGTTCTGCTGCAGCCTCCAGAGGGAACGCTGGGAGGTCAGAGCCGGCAGAAGGCTCACATAGTGTCTTCCCACTGCCCCGGAGAGCCCTGAGTGTGTTATTTACTCAGCATCTTCTAAGACTGCACAAAGAATACGTCTCCAGAGCAACTCTGCGCGCCCCGTGTGCACGACAGGAGACTGGGAGTGAACCCGGGGAGGGGAAGCAGGTGAGAGGAGCACGCAGGTGTGGACAGACGCCCTGCCCTCGGCTGCCAGGACAGGGCTGCTGTCAGCCTGCACTTCTTAGTGGACACCTAGAACCAGAAATTACAAGTCCAAGCCCACAAACCAAAAGGCCAGTGAGCAGGATGGGGGGGCGGCGGGGCGGGGGAATATCCAAACCCCAAAACAGCCCACCTAAAAAGAAAGTTAACGTCAGCGTTGAGCCGAAATACGCAAGCCAGGCTCCAGGGGCCCCTCCTTAGGCTGACGCCCCCGTGGTCCTGTGGAGCGCGGCCTGGACGCCCGAGACCCCTCCCAGCACAGCCCCGGCCCACGGCCTCAGCTGAGGCGCAGCCACTCACCAGGTTCTCCTCTCTGTACCTGATGGACTGGGTGTGGTGTCGCATGAAGCCCAAGGTGAGGAGCAGGTAGATGAACGCGAAGACGGTGTGCAGCCAGAGGAGGTCTTTGCTAGGAGAGGACATGGCAGGCGAGGGGACAGGGCGGTGAGAGGCCTGGGGCTCGGCCCCCCGGGCGCCAGCGGCTCCAGCACAGCAGGTACGGGTGCCCTCGGCCCACAGGGAATTCCTCGGGGCACCCCCCGCCCCCGTCCTGACAAGCAAACTCCAGATCCACAGGGCCCCTGTGCTTTGTAAAACTCCCTGCAAAACAGGGGCTTCCTGTGGCGCGTTCCCGCCCGCGGCCCAGCAACCTGCTGGCTGCAAAGGGTTTCAGACGTCAGCCTGCCGGCTTGGGACAACCTCTGGTTCGAAGCTTCCAAAAATGCCAGCCTCACAGCCCACCCGTACCGCAGCCCCTACTCACTCGGTCTGCAGGTTTGCTATTGTTGTCCTCCCAAAACTGTAAGGGTCTTTATCTGCAGAGAGACACAGAGTTAGTTCCACGGTCACACTGGGAAAACGCGGGGAGGAAGGCACGTCGCTGGCTTTGGTTTGGGGCGCTCTGAGGGGGAGCACAAGACGAATGACCTGTCAGGAAACAGTGAGGTCCAGTCTTTCCAGAGCTCTAGTAACCAAAGCCTCTGTTTACCCTGTGACACTCCTCAGCCTACCACGTGGCAACGTTAAACTTGCCTTCATCTTGCTTCAAGATTTCTCATTTCCTGAGAAAACCGGAAATGCCCTACACTGTGGTCCCAAGGTTGGGACTCACTGGGCATGGGAAGTGGGGTCACGGTGGATTTGGGTTATAGGTTCCTGTGGCTGCTGGGGATACGATTCCACACTGGGAATTTGACTCCGAGCATCAAAACCATTCCAGGCCCACCATCCAGCCTCCTGATCTGGGTGAGGACAGGGAAATACTCCCTCTCTGGAAGCCCGTGAATCTATAACTCTGTTTCTTTAACCTTCTATGCAGATACAGCTAGAAACCCCTATTGGGGGTGTTCCAGCTCTTGGCCCAGGTCTGGGGTGGATTCTTCTCCAGATCTTTAACCAGATGGAGAAGTTCCAAAACTCAACCTGAGACCGTCCCACATCTGAATTCGAGCTTGAGTCCTGGGGTTCTGCGCTACCCCTCGCGCCCCTTCCCCAGGGCTGCGGCTGGGCCGGGCCCAGCACAGGCGAAGACGAGGAGTTGTTACCCAGAAGGTCGCCTGAGAGGTTGACGGGCAGGATGATGCACAGGGACAAGACGCTGACCACCACCAGCAGGTAGACGATGTGCCTCTGGAAGGACAGGTAGTGGATGGCGTCCTCGCCACACCACTGCAGGATCTGGTCATCGCTGGCCAAGACACACATAGGGCTCAGTGAGCAGGAGGCAGGCAGGCTCAGGGCACGGCCGGGCACTCGCTCGATGCTCACAGCACTCGCAGGAGGCAGGTCCTGTTCAGGAGCTAGCCTGCCCGCTCGGCCCGTGCCGTGCTCCTGGGTGAAGGAACCAGCCTCGACAACGTCTGAGGCTGCTAGAAAATCTGTGCCGTGCCGTGCGGGTGTAAGTGCACTCACCGCACAGCCCCTTCCCACTTCCGCGAACAAGCAAAGTCCTGAGAAGACGCGCTCCCTCTGGTGCTGGGAGAGAGAGATGGAGCTGACGTTGTAACTGTTCACAGCCTCCATCGGTCCTACAGCCGCTGCCCACCCTGTGCGGCCGCTCGAGGCGCAGGGAAGGTCCTGGCCCTCCCTCTCCCACCCGCAGCGCCACATGCAGACGCTCTGGGCACTCAGAGGGAGAACTGCGGCCAGAAGGCTGAGGATGCACTCACGGGAAGAGCGCAAGCCAGGGAAGCAAGTGCTGCAGAGCTGCACGGGGTGGGCCAGGGCTTTGCAGACAGACAGACGGAAGTCAGATCCCAGTTCAGCCACCTCCCCGCCACCCCGTGACTCCCTCGCACTAAAGAAGGGAAACTACTACCCACCACCTGCCTCACAGCTTTCCAGGACTCCAAGGGGACATTGGGGATAAAGCACCAAATGCTGTGCTTAGCACATAGCAGGTGCTCAGAAAGTGTGGTTGTCAATGTTACTAGTTTTCACTATTTTTCAAGAGGTCAAAACTTTGCAACTAATTACACTGTCTCCACTAGTAAATAAACTACCAAAATGCAATACTTTGCCACAATATATGTTTTAATAAATGAATATTAACGAAGATTAAAACCAACAACTTAACTCTCTGTTGCCATTTTTCTGGAGATGCTTCTGACTTCCCTGTCTTGCTGGGAAAGGCAGGGAAGGAAGCTGAGAAACCTCTTTAAATGCTACTTGTAATGTTGGCAGAGAGAAGCTGTTAAAATTTAATTGCAGCTTTAAAAAAGTCAAAGAGTAATTTTTTCCATGGCTAAAATAGAGAAGAAAAGACTCTGGTAGCTGAAATGTAAAAGTATTTCTGATATAATATTAAAATAATAAAGCAGAGTGATTAGCTGTGTACACCCCACAACCGAAATCAAGGAAAACTGCATTTCTACGCGGGAGAGGGCTGGAAGAGAACCCGGAAATGGGAAACAGCGGCTCACAAGAGTGGGGGGCTGCAGTTGGAATGTTTTAACAGCCTCTGCCACGGGATCCAGACTGAGTCGGATTCAGTTCTGTGGAGGGTCCAGCCCAGGGGTGGGGGCCCAGCCCAGGGGTGGGGGTCGAGGTGGCCAGTGGACAGTGGCCCACCAAAGGACACCGAAGGACAGGGGGAAACGTGCCACGGGCATCTGCGGATAAAAATTTGTTCTCACTGATTCTTCTCTGTGTTTGGCCAATGTTCTGCACGGAACATGCATTGCTTCCAGTGTCAGGAGGACATGCCTTCAAGGCACATGATTCTGGGTGGGCAGGGAAGGGCAGGCGTGCAAACTGCCCCCCTCCTGCTTCCTCCACAAAAATTCTGCCTCCTGCAGGTTCCCCTGGTAACGGCACCAATCGTGACCAGTGACAGCACTCCCAGGCCTCTTAGCAGGTGTTGTCCTCGTCCCCCTTTTACAGTTTGGGAAACTGAGTCCCAGAGGGAGGGACTTGCCTAATTTCATTTAACTACTGCATTTCGTCACTTCTAACATGCCCTTTTCCTATTTTCACACCCTACAATCAAGAGCCGATCATAGTTTAGTTGTCAGCACTGTATCTTTCTCAGTGTGTGTACATTATCTTAACGTGCATCTTCATGATGGCATCTTATATTCAATGAAATACGTAGCAGGTGGCAGAGCCAAGACTCCTGGCCCCACGTGACAGGGCCTGACCAGCTCCTAACCACCAAGGACCTCTCCACACCTCCAAGTTCTGAAGAAAGGAAAGCTTCCAACCAAATGAGCTGAACGTAGGGAGTAATGATTACTTTATTTCTCTACTTTTCACTAATTCAAAGACAATACAATTGCTTAGTAGAGCATCCATCTACCGCTCATCAGTGTTAGATAATAAGTAGACGTAATTCCCACCCCAAGCAAAAAATTTTGCTTCAATTAGCTTTTGTAGCATTATGAAAGACGAATACAGGATTGCCACTGAATATTTAAAACATAAATAAAGTTCACTCTGCTACCCTGAGGAACCCTTGGGATCCGACTGCATTTGGGAACCATCCCAGAGGCTTCCTCGCCCCCGGACCCCACCCAGGGGCTGCCTGGGTGACCTCCCCCTCCTCACACTGCCTGGGAGCTGAGCTGAGAAGCCTCTAAGAGACCCCATCTCTGGATCAAGCATCTTGGCTCTTTACCCCAAACCAGCTGCCGGGATGTACTCACGTGAGGCGGAATATCGCAGTCAGCCAGGGGCAGCATCCCTGGAAACAGAGAACGGGGATGAGCTCCCAACGTCTGTGCCTTGGGGAGGCAGATGTGATCGTCTTTCACATTTAGTAACCACTTAACTTCCTGTTGCATAAAAGCAGTGCTTTTGTCCCAAATTCAGTGAGCTGACCCTTGTCCCAAACGTGACAGCCTGCATGCCCCAATCCGTCTCAATGTGCCTCTCATGCATGGAATCCTCGAGTCCACTCCTCAAGTGTTTGGCAAACTGTGGAATTACACAAGCTCCAGGGTCGAATGAGGAAACTTGAACCAAGAGCTGACGAAAGCTCAGGGCAGCTCTGGAGAAACTGATGCGGGCTCTGTTTGACTGCGTGAACGTGGGACGGGGAGGAAACAAGCCTTTGTGCCGGGCAGACCCCTGGAGTGGGCTTCAGAGAGGGAGAAGGATGTGTGTTGATGTTATTGTCTGCCACATCTCTCAAACTGCTACCCCAGTGGGAAAACAAACATTTGCCATCATCCGTTCAGCAATTACGAAGCGCCTACTGGCTCTCAGGCACTGGGGAGCGGCTGGATGAGCGGGGCTCATTACCCAGCAGGAAAGACAAGCAAGGCAATCAGTGACTGGCACACAAGCTCGCAAGCGATAGCAGAGGCTCGCCCAGCTGTCCCTTCCCGTGGCACTTCCCACACTTGGGAGCAGGCGGGTGGCCGGCCCAGCACCTGTGGTTTCCTCCCAGGCACAACCAAACTGTCCCTTAAATACCTACCAGCTCGCTTTCAAAGTCTTGCTGCCCTGAAGACGAGGACAATCTCTGGAATCTGGACTCACTAGAGATACAAAAGGAAAAAATGTCTAAAAATGATGCCCAGCATCTCCCTGCCTCTGGAGTTCAAGACCAAAGCTACCAGCCTTCAACACTGGGGCCCTCTGACAAACAGAGGAGGCCAGAGCCGATTCCAGGAAGGTGCAACCTAGAGCCCCGAGCCTTGGGGCTCGGCAGGGAGTTAGGACATCCGTGCCTTGCCCTCCACAGCACAGCACCTGGTCTGTCAGGGCTGCTCCCGGGTGTAAAATACGTCAAATGAAACTGGCAATCGATGTTGTGCTTCATCAACTCTCAGACACCATTGGTGGTACATGACGACTTCATGAACCGCTCAGAGAAAAAGTGCTGCTAACAGAACTAGGGGCGCCCACCAGCCGCACCCTGATTTCAGGGATGTGAAACCGTACATTTTAGAGTCAATGAATGATGGCATTGTAATCAGACCCTTTCTTCCAAGAATCCCATTAAAACAGCCTGCGAGGTCTTGCTTTTCTCTGCTTTCGTCGTCCTGGCCCCATCGTCCCACTACTGATGACGTAAAACATGATGAAATTTAAATTCCAAAGCATTTACAGATACACTATCTCGTTTTAACTTCCCAACAGCCCTGCAGGGAAGAGAGGGCAAAAGGAACTAAACCCCAATCGCATGGGAAGCGAGGGGTCTCTGCTACAGGGCTGCCCCTCTCAGGATGGATGCTCTCTAACGCAGAAGAGATCCCTGAAGTCTCAGCACCGCTGGAGCAAGAGCCCTTCGCCAGGGGCTTTCGCAGACGCCCGGGCAGGGCCCGGGAGAAAGAAGGTGCATCTACACCCTCCTCCCCGAGGGGCTGCCCGGTGACGCAGGGGCGGCCCTGGGCAACTCGCTCCCTGCTGCCGCATCTGACGTGAGGTCTGGCGTGCGCCCCGGCGCTGGAGCTGGAAGCCCCGTGGAGCAGGTCTGGGGCTCGCTCCCGCCCGTCGGGGATGTGAACACAGCGCCCGGGAAGGAGCTGGAAGGCACTGAGCCTCATCTGGCCTCGCCTGCAGCTGGCTGGTCGGGTCAGCGCCTGCCCCGAGCCTGACCCAGGGCAGGGACGACTCGCCCTCAGCCCCACCGCCCTTCCTAGTCCGCCTCGCCCCATTCCTGACCCCATGATAGTTAATTTCAAAGACGATCCACTTAAAGACACTCAAGGTGAGGAAGAAAACCAGCACCTCCTTGGCTGACGACAAAAACCTTAGTACATCCAGCAACCAGGCCTCCTCCACAGCCTGAAGCAGGCGAGGCTCACGGCCCAGACAGGCGCCCCGAGGGCGCCGAGGGGAGTGAGGGCTTCCTTGGCGAGGGCACTGGGGAAAGAAAGCGCTGCCCCACGGAGAGGGGGCAAGGGCCCGAGGGGAACTGGAGGCCGCCATGGACCTTTCCGCATGCTCTCTGACTTTGGTTTTCTCATCAGCACGACGACGCCAGGCGCCAGAAAGAACACGGTGCTTGGCAGATGCTCAACGAACGCCATCCAGCAGCTGTGTCCTGTGTGGGCCCAGCCGGGTGGGCTTCACAAGCCCCTGGCATGCAGCCGCAACCGGGCTAAAGATCAGGAATGGGCAGCAGGAGCAGAGCAGACACCCACTGCGCAAGGAGGGGGCCCTTTCACAGTTATTACTAAACAGCAGCGGGCAGGGCTCTTCCTCTCGGGCTCCCCACAAGTCTCCACCCACCTGGGGGCAGCCAGGAAGGGCCAAGGCCAGCACCCAGCTCACGTCCCCACACCCCGACACTCACACGTGCCAGGCCACGTCCTTTTTTACCTTTCTGCTTCTGACACCAGAGCAATGCGGCCATAATCCCAGAATTTCCTTCTGATGATGGAAAACACCAATATCAAAAACTAGAAGTAGAAAAGAAAACAAGAAAAACACATCGGATGGCTTTTAACTAGAAGAGAGCCACCTCAGGGGCCAAGCCCACCTGCTTAGACTCAGGCCAGAAGGGCCTGCAGACCACCTAGGCCAAATCCGTCATTTCACATGAGGCAACCCTGGCCAGAGGGGTCCCCGAACTGCCCCAGGCCACACAGCTCAGTGGCCGTGCCTGGCTCAGCAGCCCCCTCCACCTGGCCCATGTCCCGAGGGTCTGCCCACCAGCCCTGACCTCCGTGCCCTGAGCCCCCGGCCGAACCCACCAGCCCTGGCCTTTGCTTCTGAGGCCGCCCTAGCTGACCGCTGCCCTGAGCAGGGACCAGCTGCTTCTTCGCTTTACGAAGAATTTCATTTTTAATTACAGACCGCGGTGGGAGCGCCTCCCGAGGTGAGCCAGAAGGGATCAGGTCTTCAACTGCACCTGGGTCTCAGGCAGGGTCAGCGCCCAGCACACGCGAGGCCAGCGAGGACCCGGCAGGCGTGTGCCGACCGCGGGAGGGGCTGACGACCACCTCCTCGGGCCCCGCAGGTCCGCCGGCAGCTTTCCGGCTGGCCTGCCTCTGGCAGCTCAGCAGCGCCCTCGCCTCCCCGAGAGCGAGGGAGGCTGCAACACGTTGTCGATGCTGCTTCCCAGCCACTCTGGCTCTTGTGTGGCCCCATTGAAAATTTCTGCAGTGAAACTGCCCTTATAACCAATGCAATTTATGGGCTGCAGGAAGCAAACCGCAGCGTTTCTGTAGCAAGGGCAAAGCTAGCATTACACTCATGCTAAAGCTTTTCTGAGACGTGAATATGATTAAGCCTTCTCTTCTTCCTTTCCCCACTAACGAGGAGACCCCACCACATGGTCTAACTAAGCTGTGCTCACCTGTGTGTCTCTCTGAGCACTGGAGGACAACTGAGCGTCTTTGGAATTAAACTAGATAAAAGTGCCTTGTCAGAGATTTTCAGGTGTAATGCTTCCATGACTTGTTGGGCTGCCTGTTTCTGTTATTTCAGTTTTTTGAATTTGAAATAAAGTTATTTAAAAAAAAAACCCGCTCCCCACCACACCCTCCCCTGGAGAGCAGCTACCTCCAGCCCCAGGGGCGCCCTGCCCTGCCCAGTCCTCCCTCCCGGACCCTGCACCTCTGCCCAAACTCCTCCCACACTGGCGGCTCAGGCCACCTGCTCCATCAAGCCCACCAACTCCCCAATCCGTCAACGTGCCCCTGCCCTCCCCACCCCCCGCCCTAAGCCAGTGGGCAGACATGGAGTTCTCAGCCTACAGCGGGTTTAGCCCCAACAGGGGGTAATTTGGTCCATGAGCACAACGCAGGAGGCATATCAGCCTGAAGGACCACCTGCGCCAAAACCCTGAAGAACAATTTAGACCTCGCTGCTGGAGGCTGCGAATGGGGAGAGGGCAGCTGTGGTGCCAGCAAACCTGTCTTTGACACCCTCTCTTCCTACCACCCCGGGCCTGGGACCCTCACACGACCCTGACCCACCGCCCTCGGCTCCCCACCCAAGCCTGGCCTGCTGCCCAAGCAGCCCAAGGTGTCTTCTCCTTCCACCCCCAAAACTTATCCCATTTACTCAGGTGGCTCTGCTGCGTGTTAGGAAAAGGCATCAGGAGGGCCGGACCATCCCATGGGCATCTGTGAAAGGCAGCTGCACCCTAACCCCGTAAAGCTCCGTCAGCCAATGCTCGCTGACCAGAAGGAAAACCTCCAGGACCTGAAGTCCACCGAGACACAAGGCCACCTGCGGCGCCTTTTCAGTTTCCCCCTCTCCTCCACTTCCGGTTTTCTCTGATTCTGTAAAAGCCCCGAGGATCCAGTGGGAAAAGGGGGTGTCATTTGAAGGTTGGGAACTGCAACTGCCCTGTCCAGACTCTGTAGCTGCACTGCAGGTGCTGGCGAGACGCCTGCCCAGAGCCTCCTGCCGCGCCGGGGGGGGGGGGGGGGGGGGGGGGGTGCCGCCAAGGGAACCGCTGCGTGTTCTTCGCGTGCACTGCCTTATACCTTCTCCAGGACTCTCTGGGGCAAGGCTTTTTCTCTCCAGTCTACAGAGCAGAAAACCCAGGCTCCCAGAAGCCACGTGCAACCGGTCAGGAGCAGAGAAGGGAGCTAGGCCCAGTTACGCCGCCTCCTCACGGGGGCTGGGGGTCTCACCAGGAAGCAGCCAACGTCCAGCAGCAGGACGGTGGGGACGCCGCCGAAGGTGACGCCCTGGAGCACAGTGCTGTTCCGAGCTGAGCTGTAGCAGTAGGAGTCGTTCGGCCGGTCCCTGATGCCCAGCCGCTCCCGCGTGGACACCGCCTTGGGCTGCCACAGCTCCAGGGACGGGAGGTCGGTCATTGCGCTGCCCTCCCTGAGAGCAAGACGAGGCAGGAGGTCAGGGCTCCAGCCCCCCAGTTTCCCCGTGGCAGAGCCGAAGGTGGGCATCTCCCCAGGGGCTGGTGGGGCACATGAGGAGCTGGATGCCAGACCCCCGCGTGCCTGGCAGTGTCCACAGAGAACAGCGCCATTGTGGACACGGACCCAGAGGGTCAGAGGGCCGGGCAGATGGGCTCATGCAGGACTGGCCGCCAGGTTCCCCAGAAGGGAGAACAGGAGGAAGGACAGGGCAGGGGCACAGCCTGTTTACGAGGTGTGGGGTCTTCCAGCTCAAGAGCACTGCAAGGAAGTAATTCCTGCAGGAGCCACTGGACAGGCAGGGAGAAGGAAACCACGGGAGCAAGTGAGGGAGGGGCGCGTGGGGTCTCGGACAGGCCCATTCGACACCCCTGGAAACCGTGACAGCTTTCATACTGTCTGTGGCTAAACTAGCATTCCCAGGGACTCACGGTGGGGGCTTCTGCTAGGGCTGGTATGAAGACAAGAAAAAAAAGGTTCAGAAGCCCAAACAGTTGTTTAGTCTACTGGTAATATGATGAGGGGTGATTAGGGGTGGCGGGGGCCACGTCACCTTCCCAGCCTGTGAGAGCCTGGGGGTGGCCGGAGGTCGTGGTGTTGGGCCCAGAGCCACGGCAGCCTCCTTGGAGAGGCAGAGGGTCTTGACTCCCTCCCTTAAACCCCGCCCAGTGCACCCTGACCCCGCAAGGTCAACCCCTCCTTGCACCCCACACTTACCAGGGTGGCAGGACGGGGAGGGGCCCTGGCAAAGGTCGTCAGAGGCGGCCGACGGCCTGGCCTGCGGCTCTCCTGACTGCTGCCTGGGGCACCAGCCTGTGCAGACGACGTCGCTGCAGGAACACAGGAGACAGGCCAGGGTCATGTCGAGCTGCCCTTTTCCACTTCAGGGCTACTGGCCTCAAACTCTGCAGCACGCGCCCCTGCACCCAAGCCTGGAGTTTCGGTGGGCTCCCTTCTGCCCGCCCCTCTCCCCCCACCCAGCACCACCATTCCCCCTCTTCTCTGATAGCTCGAGGCCCTGCTGGGGCCAGGGGAGTGGGCCTCTGCTTGCCGAGGGCTTCGGGTGAGACCCCACGTGGGCCCCAGGGCTGCTGCTGGCAAGGCAGCTTCCTGAGGAAGAAGGAACACAGCAGAACAAACAAGGCAGGCTGAAAAGTGAAGCAGGGGGACAAGTGCTCACAGAGGCGGCTTTGTCCCGGAAGGCAGGCTGCCGTGGCGCTGCTGGGGTCAGCTCCTCCTCCCCAGCCCTGTCACGGCTCTCAGCCACTCCTCTCTGCAAACAGCCTCCCACAGGAGGTCTGACAGAATTTGATAAGAACTCAGCGGTCAGCCAGCAAATACCTCCAGCCTGGAGGGGTCAGACGTGGCCTCCAGGGCAACCTTGGCCAGTCCTCCTCGGCCGAGGCACACGGAAAGGCACGGCTCTGGGGCCCGCGGGCTCCCTAGGCACGTCACGCAGCCACAGCCTGTCCAGTCCCTGCCCCTTAGACATGCCACGTCCGGATCTGACTGGAACTTCCCGGTGCCCCCGGCTCTCAGTGGGGCACCTTCCCGGGTGAACACGCCCTGAGAGGCGGCTGGAAAGCCTGTCTTGCGGAGGAACCCGGGGACTCCGCTGGGGCTGGCTCAGCAGGCGCTGGCCAACAGCCTGGGAGCCCCTGCGGACCTGTTCAGCATTCGCCAAAGCCCCGCACGCACCCACGCTTTCCAGAGAGCTCCCCATTCCTCGGGGTGAATGGGAAAGGCCAGGAGCCAGGGAACCAGCAGGAGACCTCCAGCCCCAGCCCAGGTTCAGCCCATGGGCACTTGACAGTCTGGTCAACAGGGGCTGGATGCAGCAGCTGACCCCAGACTTGCCAAAGGGTAAACCACTAGGTCAAGACCGCCGGCACGAGCCAGCAGCACGGGCCCCCCGACGCACAGGAAGCCCCGCGTCTCGCTCCCAGAGCGCCACAGAGAGCTGCAGGAAGTGTGTGCTGCCGCTCTCGGAAGAGGGCATAAACTTGGGGTATTTTCATCATCACCAAATCTGCCGATTTTACTAAGACATAGCGAGACCGCAAGCAGCTCCGGCCCTTCTGCCACAGGAAACACAGCACTTCTCCTTAAGTGGCCAGCAAACAGGACACAGGAAGCTGGACAGCTGCTACCTCCACAGACACCAACCCTGGGGCCCCAGGGAACGCCAAAGCCGCCGGCGCAGACGGGGCAGCGGCAGGGGCCGTGGCACCACCCTTACAGCTGAGTAGCTCTGACAAGTTGCTCAACAGCTCTGTGCCAAGGCTGCCTTACGACACGGGCGCGGTGGTGGTAGACAGGTAGCCCAGGGCCGCCCCGGCCCTCAGAAGCTGGAGAGACACAAAGGCTGGGCCCCTTAGGGCCCACTGAAAGTCCAGGAGACCCTTACGGCAATGACAAACACCCACCTAAAGCAGAGGCAGCCCAGGGGCTCCTGGAGCTCAGAGGAGCAGAGCAGGGAGGGAGGCAGGGCGCGGGGCTGGGCCGGGGTCGCAGGGCCCTTTCTCCAGTAGGGGACGGCTGAGTCTTTCCTTGTCCCTGCCCTATGACCGTTTATGACCCTGCCACGGCCAGGGGCTCAGAAAGCCCCCGGAAGGGCTACACAGGTGAGCACCATGGCCCGGCTTCCCCCATCCAGAGGCTGCAGACAGCCACAGGGCTTCCGCTGGAAGGGCACTGGGGCCCCCAGGGGACTCCGCCAGTGGCCCACAGACAGGCCACCGGGGGCTCAGGTAGCCTCGTCAGGTGCTGCAACCTCAGGGGATCTGGTTTCTCTGCAGAGCTCCCCTCCCCCTCCGTTCTCCACCAGGGCTGCAGGGAGTGGCCCCGAGGCTCGGACCCGAGGGGCTTCTGTCCCCCAGGCAGAGGACTCCCTCTGGTTCTTTCCCAGACCTGCCTCTCAGATAACCCGCGAAGGACGCGTCCAGGGCCGAGCTCCTTCCTGGTCAGGCGGGGAGGTCCGGCTCCCGCGGACAAATCCCCAAAGAAAGGGGTGGGGAGGAAGGAGGCATCCGGCATGAAAGCAGAAAGCTGGAGAGGGACATCCGGAGAAGCTGCCAGGAAGTCCCGCGGCGCGCGGCCCCTGGACGGCCCTGAGCTCCCCCCACCCCTCGGGTCACCCCCGCGTGGCCCGAGTGGGCTTCGGCCGCCGGCTTGACGGGACGCCCGGGCGTGGACCCCCGGCCCTGCGCGTCGCAGGAAAGGTGGAGGCGACGCCCCGTCCCCGACGCCCCCTCCCCGCCGTACCTGCGGCGCGATGGCGGCGGCCTGGCTCGCGGCGCGGCCGGGGGGAGTGGTCTGGGCCCACCTGGCCGCGCGGGGCGGGGCGTCCCCACCACTAAAAAGTTACGAAGTGAAACTCGGGCGGCGGCTGCACATGCGCACAGCGCGGTCCACCGCTCGCCCAATTTGGAGCCTCCGCTCGCGCCGGCGCCGCCAGCTGCGCCCCGGCGATGCGCCCCTCGGCGCCCCCCGGCTCGGGGTCGCGCTCCGCGGGCCAGCTGCGGTACAGGGGCAAAGAGGCAGCGCGAGCTGACTCCCGCGTCGACCCCGGCACGTCCCCACCGGGCACGAGCAGGAGCAGACACCCGGGCCAGGCGCGGGCTGGTCGCGGCCGGGGCGCGCGTTGAGAGTGTCTCTGCAAACGCCTGTTGTCGTCCCTGTGTTGAGTTGAATCCGTTCGGCGAGCTCAGAGGCCCACCCAGGGGAGCGGGTGCGTCGCGGTGGGAGGCTGTGGGGCCAAGGTGGGCTTGGCCCGCACCATGGCCCGACGCGGTGCGAACGGCCCCGCCGCTGTCCGGGGCCGTGGAAAGCTCCAGCGTCTCCCTGGGCACGCCTGGTACTGCCCGCCCAGGGCCTCCGACTTGGCCCAGCTCGCCGAGCTCGGCCACCCAGCACGGGGCCCCGCAACTGGACAGAAGTTCGCCAAGGGCAGGAGCCGCCTCACGGCGCCTCCCGCTGGAGCGGGCGCGGGGCAGGACGCGGGCCGGGGTGCAGTCGGGCACGCCCTGTGGAGAGCGCCCCGCGACCAGCCGCTGCAAACAGCTCGCCTCGGCAGGCCTCAGTTTACCTAAGCTTCCTCTCAGGTCCTTTCTGGCGGAAAAGTCTGTAGAGCCCAGAGCACCTGCTCACTGCACACACGCACAGCTTCGCGGGTTCTCTGGCCCGGCTCTTGCCCGCCCTCCATTTCTCTGATTGCAATGATAAAAAATGACAATAATCGGCTCCTGGCCCCCGTCCCTGGTTCCAGCGCCAGCCTGTGGCTCCCTGGGGGTGTCCTGCCTCTCGTGACGGTTCTTTTCTGTCCCATGTGGCTTCCTCCCCTGCCAGCCCCCAGCCATTACTGCTCCTGTTTGCCCGCTGCCCCTGCGCCCTGCCCTGGTCCACCTGTCCCTCTGCCCACGTTCCCGGCCACCTCTCCTCTCCTGCTGTTCCCTCCCCTTGCCCACATCTGACCTCCTGACCGGCCCTGGCCTGCGAGGCAGATT
>JAQZBX010073856.1:0-14846 GCA_029593785.1 Cabassous unicinctus | reverse complement strand
CGTTCCTGGTGGCATTGAATGTGCCCCCAGCCCCTGCTGTCAGGGACTCCGCTCCATCCCCCTGGCCTCAGCTCCTGTTCAGGTCTCCATCGTCGTGCCTCCAGGGAATTGCTGCTTCTCCTGTGTGCATGGCCCCACACACACCCTCCACACACACTTCGCAGTCCATGGTTCTCCTCAAATGTAAGCCAGAGCCTGCTAGCTTGAGGTCTCTTGGGAACTCCTTCCTGCCTGTGGGATAGACTCTGCCCTGTGGTTCGGCAGACGAGACTCTGGGGTCTGACCCTCTTCCTCCCAGCCTCAGTGCTGGCAGCACCCACCCCCCAATCCCCCAGCCCCGGTCCCTCTCCGGCATTGGTGCTGGCTGCCTCTGGGCCTGCAGCCTGCCTTCCCTGCCTTAGCATTGGTGTGGCTCTGCCTTGCTCTGCAATGAGCAGCGGAACTCGCTGCCCCACCGCCAGGAGGTCTGAAAATGTGGTTTTCCCTGCAGAGGTGCTAGATTTCTGCTGGTTCATCTGTGCCCTCAAATCTCCTTTGAGATTTTAGAAGGCTTTTAAAATTGGTCAGGGAAGTAAGTCTGAAACAGTAAAAGTAAAATAAGGACTTGTTCCCGTTGCAATCATAAGGTTGATGTACTGAGTATCAAATATTGGCTGTTCCTTCAAAATGAGATTTGCAACTACTCCCATTCCACAAATGAATATGCTTGAGTTTTAATATTAAGGCATTTAAGGCGAGGGAGACTATCCTATTGGGACATTGAAACATAATTGGGACGTTTCCATCAACTTGCGTACTTTGGTTATTAACACATCGAGTGCTGAAGTCTTGTTTGCCAAGAACGTGTGGGGAAAGCATTATTTTGTGCGGTTGGATTTTGAATCCATTTGGGGATTTCTTTATTCTTTGTAGAAAAGAACTTACACGGGCTGATCTTACCCAAGAAATGATGACGATGTCAGTGGTGGCTTCCCCTGTTTTGGTGGAGTGTTTTGCCGAGAGATGTGGGGTCTGGCTTTCTTTGTGTATTTGTTTGCCCTGGAAAGCCTGGATTGGGAATGCTCTCCACCTGAAATCTCTTCTTTTCTTATCACAACTCTGTTTGACTCCAGGGCTTCTGTATCAGGAATATCGAGATAAATCGACTCTTCAAGAAATCGAAACCAGGAGGCAACAGGATGCAGAAATACAGGCAGGTGCCGATGGGTCCTCGGCCAGCGAGGAGACCCCAGAGGATGAGGAGGATGAAGAGGAGGAGGAGGAGCTGGCGAGGCCGCCTGAGAGGAAGGCTCTGCCCCAGATCTGCCTGCTCAGCAACCCCCACTCGAGGTTTAACCTCTGGCAGGATCTTCCGGAGATTCGGAGCAGCGGGGTGCTGGACATCCTCCAGCCCGAGGAGATCAAACTTCAGGAGGTAACGGGCTGCCGGGGACGGGGGACCTTCCAGGACGCCCAGGTTTTGCCCTAACTGCTGCGAGGTGAGGCTTCCTCTAGGATGGGCATGCCCAGCTGGCTCGCCAGGGCAGTTCCCGCCAAGCAGTAGAGAGGTGCCCGGCTGCCTCCTGGGGAAACCAGCCCCGATAGTGAGTGTTTCAGCACTGGCGGTTCGTTCCGTAGCGAGATTGCACTTTTTAAACCCTTGGTTATGACTGTGGGGCGTTGCGTTGCCCGCGTGAGTGCTGGTGCACGGAGCGTCGCTGAGCTGTGTGACTGTGGCGTAACAGCAGACATCTGTGGTTTACAGACATTGGTCGTATTTTTTCACTCGTGGTCTTATCCCACGACTTCATTATGGAGTCACGTGAGCTTTGGTTGAGGAGGTTGTCAGCGTGTCCCACCCCCTCCTGAAATGCGCAGAAATCCAGGCTGTGTGGCGCCTCTCACCCTTCATTTGATGGTCCAGGGAGCTTGACCTGACCCGCAGTTGCCTGGTGCCTTGTTGCTGGCAGGGAGAAGCCGTGACTTAGCCAGCCACTGTAAAGGAAACAAGACGCAAAGAAATGTGACTGTTCATTTTAGCTGAACAAAGATTATTTGGGGCAGAGGGGAAGTTTTGTGGTCTCTGAAGAGAGACAAGAGCATGGTCAAGGATAAGGAGAAAATGAGCATTTGTAAGTGTGTTCATTGTGAAATTTTAAAAGGTACAGAGAAAAAATTAAGAGCTCTGGGTTTTTTGGAAGCACTTGATCAATCCCAGTACCCCTTCCACTCTCACTCCCACTCTCGCCCTCCCCTCACTCGTGCAGTGCACGTTCCTGTGCCCATTCAAATGCATTGCAGTTGGGTTCACCTGTGTACTGCCCAGTAAATCAGAAAAAAAACTTGTTTAAACATTGACATCCCTTGTTACTCACGATGAGTGATTTGTAAATGGCTGCATCAGGAATTTTTTATGAAACTTCTGGTGTAAATGTCTAGCCATCAGTCCCTGACGTGGCTTCTCCCAGCTTCCCACTAAGGGACTGGTGAGGAGACCTACAGAAGCCCTGCCCACCCCACTGGAAAGGGGGATGCAGAGTCTGGAGATATCTCCACGAGTCAGATGGAGCTGGACGGAGAAAAGCTCTCCGGGGTCGCCCACTGAGAGTGACCATGTGGAAGGTGCTGGAAGACATTGGGAAACCCCTCCTGCAGTTGGCTGCTCCACATTCCTCACAGACCCAGGGGCTCCACCGGCCACAGATAGGACCAACGTCCCTGACTTAGACTTACATAGAAAAGGAATCTTACAATAATATTTTGTGACTGACTTTGTTCACTCAAAATTACCACCACCCTTTATGTCCTCGGAAAAGGAAAAGAGACCAGTATCAGAAGACGTGGAGAAAGAGCCTCCTGGGGAAAAGTGTATGCTGTGAATCCAGAAGAAAGTTTCATGAAGGTGGTTCTCATCCTCATTCGAATATGGGGAGATAAACCATGAACAGGAGCAGAAAGCTGCAAGGAGACAACAGGATGAAAATAGAATAAAGTGTGAATGGAGGTCTGTGAGATATGGACGGATTGCAGAGAAATTGAACATCTAGCATCAGAATTAAAAACCCACATGAGAGTAGTCAAAGGCAGAGCTTCAGATCAGTACCTCAGACGGCAAATTTGAGAAGCTGTCCACAGAAGCCGGAGGAAAAGGACGAAGACATGCAAACCGCATTGAAAGAGTGTGGGGCATGTAAGCAAATGCACATATACGCATATGTATCTACATATCATTTTACAAATAAAAAAAAGAGTATGGGGGGACCGGATGTAGCTCAGTGGTTGAGCACCTGCTTCCCATGTATGAGGTCCCGGGTTCAATACCAGGTACCTCCTCAAAATAAAAATAAAAAAGAGTATATGTAGGGAAGATGAAGAAGATCAACTTACAGACAATTGATGTCCCCAAAGGATAAACTTGAGTTAAAGCAAGAGAGACAAAAGAGGACTGGGCTGGAGAAAGGCCTTTGTGTACATATTGAAAGAGCTGACAAACAGAATCCAGAATACCAGTTTAACTCATGAAAAGACCAGGAAGGCGGGTGGGGGCGGGGAGGGAAATGCTTTTTTTTTTTTTCTTTTTTTTTTTACCATGATCATTAGAGAAATAAAAATTTAAAATACTTTGGAAAACATAGAGATAAATCATAGTAGAACTTAAAACATGATATAAACCTTCTAAAACGTAAGTGAAGCTAAAGGCAGAGAAAGAAGGACCCATGTAATATAAGGTAAAAAAGCAAACAAGGGAGTGGATGTGGATCAAGCGGTTGAACACCTGCTTCCCACATGGGAGGTCCCGGATTCAGTTCCCAGTGCCTCCTAAACAAACAAACAACAACAACAACAACAAAAAACAAGAAGCAAAACAAATGAAAAAACCAACTCAGGAGCTGATGTGGCTCAGTGGTTGAGCGCCAGCTTCCCACATACGAGGTCCCGGGTTCAATTCTTGGCCCCCAGTACCTCAAAAACAACAACAACAACAACAACAAAATAAAAAACAGTGAGGAAGCACAAAAACAGATAGCATAAAATAAAATGGCAGATTTAAGAACAAACATATTAGTTATAACAATAAATATAAATTGCTTAAATTCCTCCATTAAAAGACAGAAACTCTCCAACTGATGAAAAAAACCAAAACCACCATGTAGTCCAACAGAGTAGAATTCAGGGCAAGAAAAATTACCAAAGGGAACAGAGAGTCATTTTGTATTGTTAAAGATATCCTCTATATTGATAAAGGTACCACTTTTATTTCTCAGTATTTTTTAAGTTAAGTAAGTGACTCATGAATACATTATCCTAGTTTAAAAGGAACGCAAGCAGTGCAAATGTGCCCAGACCTCTTCCTGGAGCAGGAGTCCTCTGATTGGAGTTCTGCTTTCTCTCTTCTGGAAAAGCACAGCCATAAGGCTCCCTCTAATTTTGGAGTTTAGACACTTAAGAAAACTCTAAGTGCAGAATCCTCATAGATTTTTGATACTGCTTTCCTCAGTATTTTACCCTCATTTTAGCTCTACCAATTCACCAGCAGTTTGTCTTGGGTTTTGGTTTTAGCAACTTGTCTTTTCTGGACTTTTCAGCACTTTTAGTTTAGTTTTCATAAAAACAACCACAATTGCACAGAAAACTCATTCATCTTTTTTTTTTTTTCATTTAAAGTTTTTTATTGAAGTACGTCATTCATGCATGAACATACATAAACAATAGGTGTATAGTAAAATCATTGTTTCTTGTAGTTAAATTATGTACTTACATAACAAGTACAACTGGCATGAATAAGTTTAAGGACAAACACAGGTGATGTGAGACAGGCCAACTGTTGCCCTCCAGAGAAGCCTCCTGCCCGTGCTGGGTGCGTGCTCAGCTGAGGTTTGCAGGGAAGCAGAGAGCACTCTTGCATTCAGCAAGTCGGTTATGTGGAGGTTGGTTAAGAGACCTACTGTGTGCAGATATCTTTGTGCTCTTATGAAGTGTAGCTGTAGGATAGATGTCTGCATGTGGAATTGCTGGTCAAAAGTGTAATACATTCACATGGTGGTGGATGTTGCCAAATTGCCATTCAAAAAGGCAGTTCAAATTTTGCACTACTACTAGCAGTGTGGGAGAGGCCATTTTCACACACCCTCTTATCCCTATTATCAAACTTCTTAATTTCTGCTCTAATCTGTTGGATCGAAATGGTATCTTGTTTGTAACCTGCCTGTCCTTGATGGCTTATAAAGTTAAATATGTTTTCATATGTTAATTAGCTTTTTCTATGAGTTGCCTGTTCTTACCCTTTGCCCTTTTTCTGCTGGGTTGTTTATACTTATCTTCTTGATCTGTGCAGCTCTCTATTCATTCTGGATTTTAATGACTTTTTAATGTGTTTCAAATGTTTTCTCCCACAGTGTACTGTAGGGAAGGCAATGTAGCATGGTGGGTATGCCCACCAGCCTGGGTTTAAATCTCCCTTCTGTTACTTCTTAGCTGTGTGACCTTGGGCGAGTTATCTAAACTCTCTGTGCCTCAGTTTCCTTGTCTGTACAATGGGAGCAATCATAGGCCCTATCTCCCAGGGTTATAAAGATTAAGTGAATTAACACAGGTAAAGAGCAGGGGACAATGCCTGAGCCAAAAACTGACGCTGATCAAGTGCCTGTAATTTGTCACTTACCTCTTTATTTTATATATATTATCTTTTTTCGTATATATTTTTTTGTACTTTTATAGAAAACCTGTCATTTTTTTGTTGACTTAAATCTAATCTTCTGGATATTGTCTTATAATTAGGAAGGCAGTTCTTAAGAGGTACACTTTATAATGAAAAGGCAACAGTTGTAAACTGTTATGAATGAGATAACCAGATAGAGCAGAATCTGGGAAATGTGAGCAGAAGTTACCATCCACACTACACTAGTCAATAGGAGTGGGATATAACAAGGATATAGGGACTATAACCAGGTTGATTTAAAGTGTTTTTACAGAACTCGGTGCTCTCCAAAGCCACAGGGGGCAGTTGAGCACAACGGGTGATGAGTCTAGACTCAGACGTGCCGTGTGTATAAAATACACACCAGATTTCAAAGGCTTGGTACAAAGAAAAAGAATGTAAAATATCTTATTAATAATATTTATATTGGTTACCTGTTGAAATGATAATGTTTTGGATATAGTGGTGTTTTAGTTTCCTAGGCTGCTCAAACAAATAGTGGGTTAAACAATGGGAATCTATTTGCTTATGGCTTTGAGGCTAAAAGAAAGTCCAAATCAGGACATCACATAGGCAATGCTTTCTTCCCAAAGACTGTGACGTGCTGGGCTGGCTGCTGGAGGGTCTTGGTCCTCACCTTGCAACATGGCACTGCACGTTGCCACCTCTCCGTTCTTTTCCGGGTTTCGTTGATTTCAGCTTCTTGTTTCCTGTGGCTTTCTCTCTCTCTCTCTCTGTCTGAATTTCATTCTGCTTATAAAGGACTCCTGTAAAAACATGAAGACCCATCCTGACCGAGGTGGGTCACACCTTAACTGGAGTAGCCTCATCAGAAGGACCTGCTTACAATGGGTTCATGCCCACGGGAATTAATTAAATGTAAAACATTTTGCTGGGGTACATACAGCTTCAGACCACCACAATTGGGTTAAATAAAATGTTGCAATTTTTACCTGTTCCTTTTTACTTTGTGAAATGTGGCTATGAGAAAATTTAAAATTATATGTGGGGCTGACATTGCATGTTGATTGGATAGCACTGCTCTAAAGAGAGACAGCACTTTATTTTCCACTGTCTATAAACACCACCAAAAATAATCATATGTCCATAAAGAAAAACTCAATAAATATTTTTTTTAATTGTACAGGCCAAACTCTCATTACAGTGCAGTAAAACAAGAAAAAAAATTAAACAATATAAAAACCTCAAATCAGAAATATTTAAAATGCCTCTAACCTTTGAAATAAGAAAATAAATTCTGTAATTACAGACTACTTAGAAGATGACGATGAGAATGCTCCATTTTAACATATATGGAATGCAGGCAAAGCTGCACTTGGATAAAAATTCACAGTCTCACATGTTTTGATTTTTAAATAAGGAATAAATACAAAATTACATGAACTGGGTTGTCAGCTTGGGGCAGGAGGGAGAGTAAGAAAGACCACACACACACAAATACACCCCTAATGACAACAGATAGGATAGAGATCCAAAAAATAAGAAGATATATATAAAATCATGATGGGATGAATGACTTCCTAGGAAATTATAAACTACCCAAAATTGACTGAAAAATATATATTTATTTAAATATGCCAGTGATTTAGCTTCCCAGCTGCTATAGCAAACACCATACAATGTTTGGGTAAACAATGAGCATTTATTGGCTTATGGTTTTGAGGCTAGGAGAAGTCCAAAATCAAGGCATCAAAGCTGTGCTTTCTCCCAGGAAGACTCTGGCACTCAGTGGCTGGCTGCCGGCAACCCTTGGTCTTTGGCTTTTCTGACACTTGACAGTGCACGTGGCAGTGTCTTCTCCCTTCTCTTCTGGGTTCCGTTGACTTCAGCTTCTGGCTGTTCCCGGTGGCTTCTCTCTCTGTCTGACTATTACTCTGTTTATGAAGGACTCCAGTGATCCAGATTAGAGCCTAACCTGATTCAGGTGGGCCACACCTTATCTGAAATGCCACCTTGAAGAGACCGAGATCTTATTCACAATGGGCCCACACCCACCAGAATGCTGGCCAAGGACATGCCCAAACTGGAGAACACAATTCAGTCCACCACAACCAGTAACCAAAAACACCACCTACAAAAGAGTTACTGCACCCAGGTGACTGAGTTGTGCCAGCAGGTCCAAGCACAGCAGAGTCCGGTGTTACTTAAACTGGTCTAGAGCAGGGATGTCCAGTGGAAACTTCTCTGCTATGGTGGCAGTGTCCCACATCTCCACTCTCCAGAGTGGCAGTCACGAACTTCCTGTAGCTATCAAGCAGTTGAGATGTAGCTAGTGCAACTGAGGAACTGAATTTTTAATTCTCCTTAATTTAACCTAACTTAAATAGCCACTTGTGAATGTATTGGTTACATGCAGGTCAGCAAACTTTTTCTTGATGGTCCAGATAGTAAATATTTTAGGCTTTGCGGGCTATACGGTGTCTGTCACAATCGCTCACCTCTGCTGTTGTAGTGTAAGAGCAGCTATAGACAATATGTATGTATGTATGTATGTATGTATGTATGTATGTAGAAATTGACAAAGGAGAAAGAAGACATAAATTACCAATATTAGGAATGAAAGAGAAGCATCATGACAGACCCCACAGATATTATAAGATAAAAAGAGAATACTATGAACAATTCTATACATGTAAATTCAACAACGTAGATGAAATGGACCAAAATTTCAAATACCACAAACTACCAAAACTCACACAAGATAAAATAGATACCTGAATACTCCTATAACTATTAAGGAAATTTATTTCATTGTTAAAACCTTTCAAAAATGTAATCTCCAGGCCCAGATGGTTTCACTGGTGAATTCTACCAACTATTTAAAATAGAAAAAACAGGGAAGTGGATATGGCTCAAGCAATTGAGCTCCGGCCTACCACATAGGAGGTCCCAGGTTTGGTTCCCGGGGCATCCTGGAAAAGGCGAGCTGGCTCAAAGGGCAGGCACATCAAGCTGATGCAACAAGATGACATGACAAAGAGACACAAAGAGGAAAGACAATGAAGACACAACAAACCAGGGAGCTGAGGTGGCTCAAGTGATTGAGCACCTCTCTCCCACATGGGAGGTCCCAGGTTTGATTCCCGGTGCCTTCTAAAAAGAAGATGAGCAAACAGCGAGCGCAAACAATGGGCGGGGGGCAGGGAATAAATAAAATAAATCCTTAAAAAATAAAATAAAATAGAAAAAAACACTAATTCTATGCAGTCTTCTCCAGGAAACAGAAGAGGGAACCCTGCCCAACTCTTTATAAAGCCAGCATCACCTGAAACCAAAACCAGAAAAAGACAGTACAAAAAGAGAAAGCTACAGACCAATATTCCGCTTGAATATATGTGAAAAAATCCTCAAGAAAGATTAGCAGTTCAAATCCAGCAATATATAAAAAGAACAGTACACCATGATGACTAAATGGAGTTTATCCTGGGAATGCAAAGTTGGCCCAATATTTGAAAATCAATCAATGTAATCCACCATATTAACTGCCTAAGAAGAAAAGCTGCATGATTATTTTATCAGTGGATGCAGAAGAAGCACTTGACAAACTGCAATATTAATTCTTTATTAAAACTCTCAGGAAAATAGGAATAGGAGAGAAATTTCTTGACCTGATAAATACTATATATCTATCAGACAAAGCTATTTATTATCTATAAATAGTCTACAGCTAATATCATACTTAATGGTGAAAGACTGAATGCTCTCCTCCTAAGATTAGGAACAAAGGAAGGATGTCCACTTTCACCACTCCTAGTCATCATACTTGAAATCCTATCCAGTGCAATAAGGCATGAAAAACAAAAGGCATATCAATTGGAAAGGAGTAAATACAACTGTCTCTATTTACAGATGACATACTGTCCTTATTCACTGATGACCTGATTATATAGAAAATTCCAAGTAATCTACAAAAAAAAAAGAAAAAATCCTAGAAGTAACTAAAAGAATCCTAGAATAAGAGAGTTTAGTTTCAGGATACAAGGTCAACACACAAATATCAATCATATTTCTATATTCTAGCAATGAATAATTAGAAACTGAAACTTATACAACCATACCGTTTTCAATAGCTACTCCCTCAGAGGGAAATACTTAGATATAAATCTATCAAAACATGTACTGAATCTTTCTGCCAAAAGCACTAATGAAAGCAACCAAAGAAGGCCTAAATAAATCAGGAGACAAACTTCATGGATTGGAAAACTCAACATAGTAATGATGTCAGTTCTTCCCCAAGTCAATCTATATATTTACTGCTATTCCAACCGAAATCCCAGGATTTTTTGTAGTTATAGATAAGCTAATTCTAAATTTTATATGGAAAGGCAAAGTAACTGGAATAACTCAAACAATTTTGAAAAACAAGAATAAAATTAGAGGAATCACGCTATCTGATTTTAAGACTAGTATTGCTAAAAACATAGTAATTAAGACAGTATGGTATTCATGCAGAGAGAGAAGCCCTAGATCAATGGAACAGGATAGAGTCCAGAAAAAGATCAACACAAATATTGTCAATTGAGGTTTTTTCGTTGTTTTTTGTTTTGTTTTGTTTTGTTTTACCAATTGAGTTTTGACAAAAGAATAAAGGCAATTCAGTGGAGAAAGGATAGTATTTTCAGAAAATGTTGAATGTTGATATTGGAACAATTGGACATCTACATGCAAAAATGTTAATCTCAAGTTAATCCTCACACGTCATACAAAAATTAACTCAAAATAGATTATAGATCTATGTGTAAAATGCAAAACATAAAACTTTTAGAAGAAAACAGAAAATCTTCATATCCTGGGGTTAGGTGAAAAGTTCTTAGATATGGCACCAAAAGCACAATCCATAAAGAAAAAAATAGAAAAATTGGACTTCATCAAAATTAAAAAACATTTGCTCTGCAAAAGACACTGTTAAGAGAATTTGAAAAGAGAAGCTACAAACTAGGAAAATATATTTGCAAATCACTTATCCGGCAAAGAACTGGTATCCAGAATAGATACAGAATTCAGAACTCAATAGTAATAACAGCCCAATTTTAAAATGGGCAGAAGACTGAAAGATGTATCTTTCCATAGAAGATAAACAGAATGCAAATAAGCACTATACAGTTACTAGAATGGCTAAAAAACACTAAAATACTGACAGTGTCAGTTGCTGGCATGAATGTGGAATGATTAGGACTCTCATGTGTTGCTGGTGGGGATACAAAATGGTACAGCCACTTTGGAGAACAGTTTAGCAGTTATTATTTTTTTTTTTTAAGATTTATTTATTTCTCCCCTCCCCCTTATTGTTTTTCACTTGCTGTGTCTATTTGTCTTCCTTGTTTCTTTAGGAGGCACCAGGAGCCAAACCCAGGCCGTCTGATGTGGGAAGGAGGTGCCTAATCGCTTGAGCCACCTCTGCTCCCTGCTTTGTTGTGTCTCTCATTATGTTCTTCCTCCTTGCATCTCTTGTTGGTATCATCTTGTTTCGTCAGCTCGCCGCACCTGCCTGTCACGTCAGCTCGCTGTCTTCTTTAGGAGGCACCGGTAACCTCTGCTCCCTGCTTTGTTGTGTCTCTCTGTTTTTCCTTCTTGTGTCTCTTGTGTTAGCTTGCTGTGCCTGCCCATCACACCAGCTCGCTGTCTTCTTTAGAAGCACCAGGATCCGAGCCAGCGACCTCCCATGTGGTAGGCAGGAGCCCAGTCGCCTGAGCCACATCTGTTTCCCTAGCAGTTTCGTATGAAGTGAAACATACACTTACACTACAACCCAGCAATCCCAGGCCTAGGAATTTACCTAGAGCATTTTCTCAACATCTGCAATATTGACATTTGGGGGCTGGGTAATTTTTTGTTGTGGGGGCGATCCCGTGCATTGTAAGATTTTAGCAGCATCCATGCCTCTACCCTCTAGATGCGAGTAGCACCCTCTGCCCCAGTTGAGACAGCCAAAAATGTCTCTAGACATCACCAAATATCTCCTTGGGGCAATACTATTCCTGGTTGGGAGCCACTGCCCTAGAGAAATAACTTGGGTTCACACAAAACTTGCACACAGATGTTTATAGCAGCTCCATTCACGATTACCAAGTAGTGGAAACAACCCAAATGTCCTTCAGCAGATAGTGGATAAACAAACTCTGACACAGCCATACGGCAGAATACTATTCAGCGATAAAAAGGAACAAAGTATTATCTATGCGACAACTGGGATGACTCTCAAAGGCATTTTGCTGAGTAAAAGAAATTGAAAGGTCACATACTGTATGATTCTTTTTATATGACATTCTCAAAAAGACAAAACTCTGGGGAGTGGATGTGGCCAAAGAGGTTGAGCGCCTGCTTCCCACATGGGAGGCCCCGGGTTTGGTTCCCAGTGCCTCCTAAAAACAAACAACAAGCAAACAAATGAAAAATCCAACTCAGGTTAGCCGGTGTGGCTCAGTGCTTGAGCGCCAGCTTCCCACATACGACGCCCTGGGTTCAATCCCTGGCCCCAGTACCTAAAAAAAAAAAAAAAGACAAGACTCCGGTGACAGAGAATAGCTAAGTGGTGACAGGGATTGGGGATGGATGGGGGAAGGTGTGACTGCAAAAGGATAACACAGGAGTCTGTTGGGGTGATGGGACGGTTCTGCATTCTAGGAGTAGTGGTAGTTACACCAATCGATGCATGTGTTAAAATCCATCTAACTGTATACTCCCAAAATTCAGTTTTACTCTATGTTCATTTAAAAAGGAAAAAAAAATAGGGTTGAATGTCTTTAATTTCATTTTGTTAAACCTAACAAGATAAGCACTCTTCCTGTTGCAAAAAAAAAAAAAAAATTAAAACAGATCAATCTCACTGCGAATTGAGATAAATATTTACATAAAACAAGAAATTCAAATCTGGAGGTATATTAAAAGAATTATATATGTTAAACAAGTATGAATTAATGCAAAGATGGTGTAATGTTTGGAATTTGAGACCAAAATAGGTTATGTTGCTAGGCCAGAAGAGAAAAATAGGCTTATCCTCACAGACATAGAAAAGGAAATTAGTACATTTGTTATTGTCTAATGAAACTCAGAAGGATACTTTCTGAAACTTAAAAAGAATACCTCAAATCTACAGCCAAAGTCAGACTTAATGAAGAATTGTTGGCAGTAATAAAAGCAGGACAGCAATGCTTACTGATACTGTGGGATTGGCTCTGGAAGCTCTAGCCGGTACCATCAGGCAAGAAAAGAAATAAGATGTAGCCCTTGAGAAGGAAAGGCCAAGACCGTCACTACTGCCTATGATGACTGCCTACTAAGAAAACCAAGGAAAGCAAAGTGAAACAAATAAAGCTGGATCAAATGAGGCAGTTCAGGGAGGTGGCTGGTTAGAAAATAAACATGCAAAAATCAGTTGTTTTCCTCTGCATCAGCAAAATCCAGATTTCAGTAGACGAGAAAGATCTATAACTTGTGAAATTCCGCGTTGGGGGGATTTTTAAGTGCACATTCTCAAACACAGTTGATAGGAAGAGTATAGCGATATTTATATCAAATGCCTTCCAAGAAATATTTGTACACTTTCTAGTATTTTATTGCTAGAAATTTATCTTGAAAAATAATCAGAGATGTGCACGAAGATTTATTTAGTAGGATGTCACAGCAAAATTTAGGGGCTGGGGAAGGAACCAAAGTGCCCAGTGGGAGGGGAATTGTTTAGTAAGATAGCATGCAGTTATACAAAGATACAAACATTTAAAAAAACATGTTTTCCAAGAATGAAATAGGTGAAAATTCATTAAATATCAAGTTTTTAAAAATTAAAATAGTGTTACATCTGGTACAGTCCAATACACAAACGTCAACGTGTGTCACTCTGAACTTCCATCATCTGACTTCGCATGTTTGTTTGAAAGAGCTTAAAGTGAGCTTCTGTTTTTGTTAATATCTGATAATGGATAACAAACCGGGATCCGCAGATTTTATGTTCCAGACAGTGACTTTTGTGTCAGATTTCTTCTTCAGTGTATTTGTGAAAGTGAGACGGGCAACCAGTACTGCCAGCCCAATCTGTTGTCTGGAAATCCCTTTTTCTTTAGCTACAAAAGCAGCAGGTCACAGCGAACCACTGTTCACACAAGGAAAACACCCCAAATTGATGGTCTTTTGGTAGACCAGTCTCAATCTGTTGTTGAGGAACAAGATTTAAGAACAAAATAGGATGCTTCCTCCTCCTTCTAAATAAAAATTAGGTAGCTGAAATTGGGAAGTGTTACCTTCCATGGTGTGTAGGAGTCTCCTAGTTTTTGTTTTGTGACTTGTTCCGAAACTCTTTGTTCCCCACCCTTTTTTGGATTGGCTTTTGAGCTACTATTTGAGAAAATAACTAGACGGATTCAAATCACAAAGTTGAAAAGGAGGTAACTGTGGAAAGGGCAGGACGTTCACATGGAGGCGAGGCGGGAGCTTTTCCTGAAAGAGATAGAAAGTGGGGGCACACCGAATTTTCCTGGAGGAGAATGAAAAGCAAGGACAGAATGCGACTGGAGGGGTGGGGTGGGGGCCACTACCAGCCGACAAAACGCCAGCGGTGCCTCGTGCCCCCCCAGGTGGCACCAGGGGTGGTGGGAAATGAAGGAGACTGGACACCACGTCACCCAGCCCAGGACCTTTGGCTGACCTGGGCTGTGTTCCCAGAGGGCAAAGGGGCTTGGAAAAGCCCACGTGCTGTGGTCCCTGGTCCCCGCCAGCTGCGCGTGATGAGCTCGAAACACGGACAGGGAGTTACGTTTTGAGCATCTCCAAGGAAACAGGGGCACAAGCGTGCCCTGGCCGTGGTGGCCCAGCCCGCGGCGTGCTCCCTCCGCTAGTGCACGAGGCAGGGGCCGTGGGAAAGCGTAGCATGGGTTCTCTTACGTCGTCATACAACACAGCCTCGTCACTGCTTGGCCTCTGAAATCAGAGCTGGGTTTTTGTTGGTTTCTCATCCGTTTTCACAACTTAGAACTTAAACATATTTACATTTTTTTCCCTCCATTTTAGAAGGAAATTACTTAGGGTTAATAAGCTGTACCTCTATCAAAAAATTAAAATGTGGGAGTTATTTTGTTTACAGACCTCACTGAATCACATGTTTGTCTCTTTTTTTTTTTTTTAAAGATTTATTTTATTTATTTATCCCCCCCTT
>JAQZBX010073855.1:0-14846 GCA_029593785.1 Cabassous unicinctus | reverse complement strand
TTTTTTTTGCAAATTGAAAGTTTTAGCAATCTGATATTGTGTAAGTCTATTGGTGCCATTTTTCCAACAACGTGCTCACTTTGTGTCCCTGTGTCACATTTTAATTAAGGTATGTACATTTTTAGACATAATGCTATTTCACACTTGGTAGACTACAGTATAGTGTAAGCATAATTTTTATATGCATTGGGAAAACAAATTCATTTGCCTCGCTTTTTGCTTTATTACACTTGAGCCTGTATTGAGAAGCCTATAAAGTATTGAGGTATAAAATTTAGTCTTTCAACACATAGTGATTTACTCAATGACTCATTAGTAAAAACTGTATGGGTTTTCAGTCACTTAGATTTTAGTTTAAATTTTCAAAATGTTACTTATTATACTTCCGAATTCGGGAAAGTATTGTCCATTCTTAATCTCATATTATTGATGAGATTCCATGTTTACGTAAGCTGAGATGTACACATTTGCAGTGCTTTCTGTCCAGGGCATCCCTAACTCATGGTCTTTGATCAGAACTACAGCTTCTGCTACTGTACAGAATGAGGAAGTTTGTGGTTGTTGTTTCAGGTCTTTTCTAAATTTCATAGGTGTGGCAGTTTGAGATTATTTGTGAATTCCAAAAAGAGACATTGTGGTTGTAAACTAGTCTGTTCCTCTGGGCATGATAACCTTTGATTGTAATAGATTCAGCTGAGATGTCTTTGATTAAATTATGTTAAGATTAGGGCTTTGATTTGACCAGTCATTAGGGCAACTCAGATTTGAGTCCTCACCCCCTTGGTGGACTATATAAATGTATGCTCAATCAAGAACACAGAAGTAGATATACAGAGAAGATAGGCAGAATAAGAGACACAGCTCCAGAGACATGGGGAGGCCTCAGGAAGAGAGATGAGCCATTTGCCTGATAGTTTACAGCTGACTTTTTGAAGAAAACAGACCAGCTGAGCCCGGAAAGAAATGAGCCCTCTAGCCTACAGATGAGATCAGAAGGAGCTGGGACCACAGAGCCCTAAGAAGAAAGAGGAAGTCTGAACCCTCTCAGATATCACTAGCTATATTGTTTCAACATGGGCAACAGACTTTGGGTGAGAAAGTGCCTCTTAGGGTACCTTGATTTGGACTCCTTAGGGCTTTTTAACTGTAAGCTTTATTCTAAATAAATACCCCTTATAAAAGCCAACAGATTTCTGGTACTTTACATCAGCAACCTGTAGGCTGACTAATACAATAGGTATGCCCTGACAATCCTTTCTTCATGACTGAGCCTTGCCTCTCCTATTTCCTAATTGCCACCCATGTTTTGTGATCATTGTTGAGACACAAGATGCTATAGAACTCACTGGACATGCAAACATGGACAATCTGGAACTGCAGGTAATGTAGCGTCCATGGGGTTTACTTTGACCAGTAGCAGATCACAGCTTGCAAATATATATTTTTTTCCAATCTTATTTCATTGGAAACTTGAGCTTTGCTGATGTCCCTGGTTGTTTTATTGAGTTGGCTCATCACTTCTGAATGACAATGTAACAAGTGATATGTCATTATATGTATGGAAACTTTGAGCCAAACCCTTTTATTTAATCCTTTGTTTAAAGAGGATTCCATGTAAAGTTTGATCAGAAAATACATTGTTAGTTAGTAGTATGGAATTGGTATATAGCATGTAAACGTTTATGGACACTAGTAAATGAGAGAAGTATAAGATAGTAGATTGCTCTTTCCAAAAATATGCCAATATAGAAGTAGTAGGCAGAAAAATTGCCCACCCTCCCATAGATGTCCAAGTCCTAATTCCCAGAACCTGTAATTCTCTACCTTTCATGGCAAAATGGACTTTGCTGATGGAATTAGTTAAGGAAATTGAGACGAGGTGATTATTCTGTGTTATCTGGGGATGACAGAAATTCTGTAATAAAATCACAAATGATTTTACATAGGACAGATGGAGGCATGAGTGACAGAGACAGAGAATAAGATTAATAACAGAAGCAGGATGGAGTGATGTGATTACTGGCTTAAAGTGGTCCACAAGCCAAGGAATAAGGAAGCCTGTAGAAGCTGGAAAAGGCAAGGAAAACAAGTTCTTAAAGAGCCTCCAGGGGGAATGCAGCCTGCTGAGACCTTGTTAGTATAGCAAACAGTTCTTGGTTTATGTCTTCTAGATGTGTGAGATAATAATTTTTAGTTGTTTTAAGCCACAAAACTTGTGGTAATTTGTTTCAACAGCAATAAAAACTAATATCTGAGAAAAAAAATTGTTTTAGAAAATTCATATGTAAACATAATTAAAAGGAAGAAAATGCTACAGTTTTCAATCTTGATCTTATTTTACTTAATAAAAAATATTGGATTGGCAATATTTCAAGGTGAGGTTAGCTCTAATGCTCCAATTCTGTTCAACTAGCCTGACGCATAACGAATCATTTTTACTGAGAAATATAATTCTCTAATTGCTAATATGTTGGCTGGTAAAGCCAAACCTGCTTGTAATAATTTAAAATCAAGCAATCGAACAAATAAATCAATCACATAATATGCTTGAATGCTAATGTAATCAAATTAACGTCAATTTTGTACCTTGAGAGCAGAAATATTCATGGTATATTTAGATTTTTTTGCTTTCAGCACTTCTGTTTATTCATGATCAACGCTAGAAATTCATTCACTTCTCTGAGACACAGTTCTAGGTTTTAGCTCATTGCTGACTTGCCTATAAATGTCATAAGTGTAGTTTATTACTGGAATCCATCTGCACTTAGAATGTCATGCCTACTCTATTTCAATCCATCCAACGGTAAAAGCATTTTACATATTCATAGATATTTCATATGACTTTCAACTCCTTGAGAAATGGTGCCACTTGCAAAAGGATTACTTTTTTTTTCCTAACAACGTTTTCACCCCTGAGTACACTAAATAAAAAAAATGCCAGAAGAAGTGTATTTGATATTATGGTTTTATAACAAAGGCAATTCTGTACAGCAAGGTCTAGCATAAGAACATCATATGGGAAAAATCTAATTTTATATCATATTTGGCTGAACACAAATATTTTGCTTTATGTGCAGGACTGAATGAGAGGCATGAAAGGTAGAAAACGTTTCTCTTTTTTTCAGAATGTTTTGCCATATGCCCTATACCATGCACTTTCAAGCCTTCATGTTTCACTTTTATTTTCCCATACATTTTTATTTTGTCTGTGATATAAATTGACTTTCAGCACAAGTCTGTGATGAAAATGTGAGCCACTGAGTGTACATTTTGAATGGATTATACAAAGCATGGGACAGTATAAAACAGGGAATCCAGTGGTGGAAGATGGACTCTGGTTAACAGGACAAATATGAGAATGTGTTCTCCTTAATGAGAACAAATATATGCACTAATATAGGGTGATAATAATTGGGTGGGTTAGGGGAAAATACATCAATTGTAAGATATGGGCTATGGTTATGAAGCAGGCTAGTAATATAGGGAATCAATAGATGAATCTGGAAACATGTGGACATCAATACCCCAAGATGGCTGCTGGAAGACACTCCTGAGATTTCTCCCAAAAGCCAGAAGAAGCCCCTAATATTCTTCAGAGGCCCTATAATTGGGCCCTCCTGGGGGATTGATGGGTGGGGTAATCAATCAAAACAGCAAACACCTGGGACTCCCCCATGCCATTAGCAAAGGGATGGAATAATTAACAGTTTAAAAAGCAGGTGCAAAACCTTTCTCAGCCCTGTTGCTCTCGGCCCTGCTGCTGCTCTCAGCCATCGTGGCTTCTGGATCCTGCTCTCACCGTGTCCCCCCTGTGCAGATCAACACACAAGTAAAACCTGGGCATTTATAATCTATAATGGGAAATTGTAGTCTATAAATCAGCCCTCTATATCACTCTTTAGCCCCTTACCCTCTACCGGGGACCTGTGATCTGTTATTTTCTCCCATTTCTCTTCTCTCCCTACCTTAATAAATTACTGGCCTGAATAACATGATGTGCTTTGAAATTCATTTCTGCAGCATAAGTCAGGAACCTAGACTAAATCTGGTAACAGTTAGTAGTAATATTTTGAGGAAGCTCTTTCATAGTTGTAACAAATGTTTCACAAAAATGAAGGTATTGGTAGTGGGGAGATATATTGGAAACTTGCATGATGATATGCATGCTTGTATTGTAAATTCACAAATTTTATTATACACTTATTGTTTATGCATGCTCATGTATGAATGTTATACTTCAATAAAATTTTATTTTAAAAATTGACTTTAAGGGTACAATAAAAAGGGCCCAAAAAGATTGTAAATTGATGGAAAAATGATATAATAAAAAATAAAAATAATAACAAAACCTTTAAACATTGAATAAAGGAAGGAGTTGGCAAAGAAGATGATCTGATTCTCAAGTACCTCCCAAGAAATGATTCTTGCTTACCTCTATTACTATGAGACTATCTCTTAATGTAAAAGAAATTACATACCATATTATTAACCAGAGTGCATTTATTTTCAAATTATTGTTTATGAAATATGTTTGGTTTAATTTTACACTTTATACATTTATATATGGAATAATTGGCTGGATATTTTAGCTTGAAATAAAATTCATTGATTTATCCACTAAAGTTAAATTAATGAAAATCTAGCTATTTATTACCCTTTAATTATTAGCAAGATTTTCAGGAGAAACTTTAAACCCTTAAATAGAGAGTTGCAGGTATTAACTTACATTAATTTGAAAGAATAGCATGGATTAATCAAGAGTCTCTTCAGTGCATCTTTCACATCCTTTTTTTAGGCTTTAAATTAGAAGATTCAAAATAGGTATCACTATGGTATAAATGACCTGGGAAATTTTATCAATATCTATTGAAGTATTGGTCATAGATTGCAAATACATGAGAAGAAAAGTACTAAAGAACACAGATAGCAATGATGTAAGAAATGTAGTTAGAAAGGATATGTTTCTCTCACTCTGAGGAGCATATCCTCAAAATTGAGAGGACATCATGGAAGTAGGATATCAAAACATTGATCCAGGAAAACAACAAATCTTCCCTGAACATGTGAATTGACTAGTGAGAAAACACCTCTTATGGTACGTAGAATTGGACTTTCTGTGTCCTTCGACTGGTAAGATTTTACCCCAAATAAACCTTCTTTATGAAAGGAAACAGATTCCTGGTAGTTTGCATCAGCACCCCTTTGGCAGACTAATACATAAAGGAAGAAATACTTTAGGGCCATCATAAAAACATGAGAGTGATTCCTTGAGCATGAAACTGGAAAAGTTATGATGACCCATTATTAATCTATTACTGCACCTGACAGCCAGAATAACAATGATATTTAAACATAAGTGAATAAAAGAATCCCAGCTATTAAACTCCATATAAGAGAGAAGGAAAAATGAAAGAAAATATATTCCAAAATGTAATAATATCAGTGCATAAAATGACAATATAGCAAGGAAATAAGTAATTTAATATTGTATAATAATGTAAAAGAAAATGTTAAAAAAGCTAAAGCTTCAAGAAAATCATCTTTATCAGAATGTAGTGGGATAAACATAAGGATGATATTAAAAACAGGAGTCCTAGAAGTCAGAAATAAACTAGATATAAAACAAACAGAATTCTAGTAACATTTAGTCAAATATGAGAGTGATTAACCACCACAGAAATCATAATTAAGGAAAGAAAATATGAAAAAAGAGAGCTATGAGAAAAAAACAATTGAAATGAAAAAGTTTTAAAAATTAAGAGTAATTGACAGAACCAAAATGCTGAACTGCAATTTTCAACATGTTAAAAACTCAAATCATACAACTATAAATGAATATGTGGCAAAAATGTATTTACTATTTCATTAATAGGAGAATCAGTAAGATGATGAGTGATTCAAAAATTTTTTGAATACCTTATTTTAAAACGACCACAAGATTCTGTTTCCTTTTAAATTTTTATTGCATATAACATGCATGTAGAAAAGTACATATATCATAAGTGTACGTGAATTTTCATGAACTGAAAATATTCCTTTAAATAGGAACAAGACATGAAAGCAGAATACTGTCATCACTCCCTTATGCAGCCTTCTAGGCAGGATTGGAAATGCATTTGCCAAGGAAGGATCTATGGAAAATACTTTTCTCTGATTACTTTTGAGAATTTTGTATGAGCGATAAAATGCCAGGCTGAATGCAAGAGGAGACAAGACAAAATGAAGAAACAATGACTTCAAGGGCACAACCATGGGAAAGTCTCCATTGAAGACATCTCCTCGGGCCAAGCCTTGGGTGGAGCAGGATTTCTGATGCAGGACTGGAGGGGCAAGCCTTCTGTCTGGATGTTCAGGGAGACTTGAGCTGCCACCACAATGCAAGATGGTGTGTTCTTCACACAGTGCCTGACCATCATTTCAATGCTTGCAGATGGTGGAAACTAGGCCCTACTGTTTGGAGAACAAGACCATTCTCAAGGTACTTGCAATGGGGAGACCACCACTCCAGTAGGCCCACAGGATGATGCATAGTTCCACAGAAGACTCTCAGACCTTGATATCTAATGGAGTTTGCAGGCTGGATTTCAAACTTGCTTGGGAAACCAGATTCCTTTTTCCTTCCAGTTTCTCACCTCTGGAAAGGGAATGCCTATCCTATGCATTTCCCAGTAATACATTTTGGGATCAATCAACTTGTTTTCTAAGTTTCACAGTTCCAAAGATTAGAGAGGAATTTTTCCCCAGGCTGGACCATATTTCCAAATGATTTTGATGATACTTTGGACTTAGAGATGGTTCTGAAATGACTTAAAGATTTTGGATAATGGGATGGATAAATGTATTTTGCTCATGGGTAGAACAGATCTTTTTGTGTTCCAGAGGGCAAATCATGGAAGATTGAATTATGTACCCCAATTTAGACATATTATTTATATTAATCCTCATACATTTGGGAGTAAATCATTTTGTAAATTAAATCTCTTGAATATATTGTTTTCATTTAAGATGTGACCAAAATGAATTATGGTGGTTCTTTAGTACCCTTACTGGGAACTTTATAAAGAGAAGAAACTGGAAACCAGAAGTTAGAGAATGTCCTGCAGAAAGAATCCAGAAAACAGAGAACACCATAAGAAATAGGATCAGACACAAGGGGAAAGAGATCTCCATGTGAAAGGAAGCAGAGATCCAAGTCCAGAAATCCCAAGAATTGAAGTAACCCTGCAACAAAGCTACAGAATTTTGGGACAAAGCAGTCCTTGCTGTAATTTGAATGTGGACCTCTAGCTTTCAAAACCCTGATCCAATAAATTTGTGTTTTTAAGTCAACTCAATGGTGGTGTTTGTCATAGAAATCTGGCAAACTAAGAGGGTTTTTGACAGAACTCCCATAATATATATTAAAATATTTGTTACAGAAATTGTTTCACTGCATGTCTGTGGGTGTTTCCAAGGGTGAATTCTTCAGGACAGGCTGTGAGTTGGAAACTCCCATTATGGTGAAGCTGAACTTCCCAATAGAGTTTGGCTAGCTGAAAGAGAAATTCTTCTTTCTAGTTTCTGATATCCCCAGGTCTGTTTTATAAGAACTCCAACTAATTGGATGGGGAGACCTCCCACATTCCATGAGAAAACTCCATTGTAGAGACAGATGAAATGAGTTGTAAAGGCAATGAACTGACTATAGATGCACATCCATTTGTGAAATAACCTCACTGAGAAAAATCATGCCAGTTCTACCTTGTTCAAACACCTTGGGCACCATAATCTGCCCAGTGACACATGAACTTGAACATCACAATCCATTGCTTATCTACAAGATACTCATACACATCCACATAAGCCATAATTAATTCCCTAATTAAAATAATAAGATATTCATAATTCTGCCTAATATGATATGACTGTTTTGTTTTGTAATACAGAAAATGCACTAGCCTTTTTCCTAGAAGCAAATGCAAGTCCTTGATTGATACTTCTGTAAATTTAATACAATGAAATAAAGTTAATATAATTTATTTTTTATGCAGATGGTGCAAAGAAGAAGAAAAAACAAAGATATATATAAATGTGTGTATATTCCAACATAATGGAAAATATTTAATGAAAATCTTTGTTTCTGCCTAGGGTCACATGGCCATAGTCAGTATTTATAATTACCTCTGTCCACTACCTATTCCTTTACTATCAGCAAGCACCTCAGTTGATCATGGTCCTCTGTTTGGTGGGGAGACCCAAACCTTTGTTCCTGAATGATCTATACTCTACAGTACTCCTGACTGGATCAGATGGTTGTAGTATTTCACTGACTTTAACCACAGGTCATGGTAGTGCTAAGAGACATGTTAATTGATCTCCTGTATTCCAGACATACTCTTTCTTACCTCCATTAGCAGTCCAATTTCATATGGGTAAGCAGGGTCATTCACCCCTGGCAGTCCTTATTCATACTTATTTTGGAGGCATGGAGAGACCAAAATGTCCAGCTGGCAGTCTTATGTTCAGATTCATCGAAATCACTATTGTGTGTCCTGGTGGAATGGACTCCACCTTTTAAAGTCCTCTTGGCCAGCAGAGCATAAGGTCACAGGGAAAAGAAGCCAAAATAGTTCTAGTGATTCACATCGGTAGTAGTGATTGGTACCACTACCATTTCCAACCTTTGATCTTGGGCCTGTGATTCCTGGCTTTGGGTGAAACAGTACCATAGAGGGCACTCTGATATAGAGCACAAACAGCTCCCTGAAAAATATTCATCCAGGCCTGCAAAGTATTATGCCCTTCAGACATTGTGATTGAGTCTTCAATAGTCTGTTGCTTGGTTCTATAATTCTATCTGTTTTAGGATGATGGGTTACATAGTAAGGTCAGTGAATTCAATGAGCATGGACTCACTGACACAATTCATTTGCTATAAAGTAATTTCTTTGAGCAAAACCATTCTTGTAGAATACCATGATGGTAGATATGCTATTCTGTAAGCACACAGATTGTAGATTTTGCAGAAGCATTGCACAAAGAGAAGTAAAATCAGTATCCAGAATATAAGTCTTTTCCAGTAAGAACAAAATGATTCCCCTTCCATGCTGAAAGCTGTGCAATGTAATCCACATTCCACTAGGTCACAGGATGATCGCCTTGGAGGATGGTGACATATCGAGGTCTGTGGTTTAGTCTCTGCTGCTGTCAAATTGGACACTCAGAAGTGGCCATATCCACTTCAGCCTTGGTGAGTAGAAGTCCATGTTGCTGAGCCCATGCATAAACCCCATCCCTGCTACCATGGACACTTTGTTGCAGAGCCCTTTGGACAATGGCAGGAGTGGCTGGAAGAAAAGCCTGACTGGTATTCACAAAAAAGGCATCCTATTCTCTTGATTATGAAATCCTCCTCTACTAAAGACACTGTCTCATAGGCATTCATATGGAGGCAAATATTTTCATGATTTTCATCAATTCAGAAAGCTTTGTCCACATACCTCTCTCACAGACTAATTAGTCACTAATTTGCCAATCATTTTTCTTCCAAACCCTGACCACTCTGCTAAACTACTGGCCACAGCCCATGAATTTCTATACAAATGCACCTCTGGCCATTTCTCCTTCCAAGCAAAATAAGTTACATTTACTATTGCCAGGGGATGCCCACTGGGAAGATTACCCTCCAACACAGTCCTTCTTGGACATTCCCAAATGAAGCTGTAGAGGTGCCGCCATTCATTTTTGGGCGGTGTCTGTCTGTTGGGTAAATCCTTCTGTAAACAAGTCCCAAGTTTTCACTTCTTGTAAGTAACTCCTTAAGAAGCCATAGCTGCAGGATGGGAGAGAGAAGGTAACATGGAAGTAGTGGAGACCATGGACATTTGAGCTACTCCATGCAATTTATTTGTGCCTTCAAAGCCCCTGGTACAGCCTGATCTTTCATAAGCCATTTCCACTTGTTGATGGACTGCTACAGGGAATGCCCAAATTAATGGCTCAGTGGATCAGACATTTTTTGGACAGCATAGTTCCAATGTAACTAGGTGGCCCAGAGTTAAACATTCAGTCTCTCCTAAGGCCCAATAGGCTGAAAGCTGGTTCTCAATAAGAGAATAACTATCTGTGAAAAATGACAAGCTTTGCTCCAAAATCCCATGTGTTTGCAATGTGATTCTCATTTAGAGCCCTGATAAAGGTTCCAAACAGGATCTCAGTTTGGCACTGATATTTCTAGCATCATTGGATAAGCTGAATCAATATGAACCAAGTGGCAAAGGTAATTGCATGGAGTCTGGACCTGTTGCAGAAACTATTCTTTTTCTGACCCCTCTCAAAACTAGCAGCTTTTGGGGTTACTCAGAAAGTGGTCAGAATAGCACACTCAAATGAGAAACATGTTAGCTTCAAAATCCTTAGAGGCCAGCTAGGCATTCTGCCTCTTTTATGGTTGTAGGACTGAGCAGTTGCAACAGATTAGCCTTCACTTGAAAAGGGATATCTTGTCATTAAGTAAGAGTTTCTTGGTGTGGGACCCAGGCATCCATGTACTTTTAAAAATTATTCGAAAAGTCTTAGGTAAGTAGCCAGGTACTAGTCTATATATTAGTATATGAGATGCACAAGGCAAAGAATGACCATATAATACTTAAAACATGTGACTTTTTAATATTTTATTACACAGACTATTACAATTATCTGTCTACTGCCCCAACTCTCCCATAAATACTTCTTATCCCTATGTTTCTCCTCTCTGTGAGATTCTCAATGAGCTTAAACAATCTCTCCTGCCACTCAGAAGTATAGCACTTTAAAATTTAAATAATAAGCATAGTAATTTTTATTAAACAATTATAAATTATGTCTCAGGTTGTGCTTTCAGATTATCTTTATATACATAATAACCAAATGTTTGGGGATTTAAATAGCTTAAATTAACATAAGAATAAACTGGATTTCAGGGAATTTATTAACCTAATGCCATGTAGTAAAAACATATCAGAGCTATAACTATGTACAAGAAAATAATCATTAGATTATTTTTCATATTCTATGCCATACAGCTCTTCAACTGAAGGATAATTTTTAAGTTAGAACCAAATTGTCTTTGTGTAGTCATTTTCAGCATGGAGGTTATTGTTACAGAAATTTTCATTTGTTTGGTATAGGGAATAAAATCTCATCTTTTTGCATTTCTGTTGCAAAAAAGAGCTTTTGTGTTTTCTCTTTGGACATCCCCTGTGGACTTCACAAAAAGAGCTTAATAAGCTGACATAAGTATACTAATTCATAATATTCACAGCATAATATAATTGTTACCAGTTCAGTTGCTGTGGTAAGAAGAAAAGTTTTTTATCACTTATGCAATATTTTAGAAACTATAACCTGGAATCTCAATCTACAATATGGGCTTTCACTTATTTTCATCACAATAAGTGATGAAAAAGTATTACCTTCCACACTGGGAGGAAGGGAATACTTTTGAGATAAGTATTCTAATTACTCAGAGTTTTATTTACAGGAAAAAACATGCCTTCTATGGAAAATTGCCTGGAAAATAGGAAAGTCTCTCCTAATAGGTCATTAGAGCTACAAGTTAGATACCTGCTTAATTTTCTTGATTGAAGATAATAGAATGGAACAACAGAAATAAGGGAGTATATTTAAATTAGAAGGGCATATTAAAGAGAGAGAAAATTAACTTTCAACCATATATTTGGTGTATGTCACTTAGGGATCATAATTTTATTTTCTGACAGAGGATTTTAAATGAATTTCAGATTGATTTACTATTTAAATAATTGATCTAGAAGTCATTTTATCTTATTAATATTTTTTTATTTAATTATTTTAATAATAATTAAAAAAAAATTTTTAAGATACTTAGATTACATGAATGTTACACAAAAATTATAGGGATTCCAATATGCCTCACCTCCCACACCTCCCACAACCTCCCACATAAACATCTTTCATTAGTGTGGCACATCACTTGCAATGGTTATACACATCCTGGGGCTTTGCCACTAAGCACGGATCATAGTTCACATTGTAGAACACACTCTCTCCCACACTATTCTGCATGTTATATGCTGAGATAAAATGGCCTATATCTGTCATTCCAATGTCACTCAAGATAATTCCCAAGTCCCAAAAAAGCCCCATATTACAACTGCTTTTCCCTCTCCCTGCCCCTAAATCATCCAGTGGCCACTGGCTCCACATCAAAGTTGTAATTTCTTCCATTGCTTGAATCACAATATGTCTATAACAGAATACCAGTAAGTCTACTCTAGACCATAGCTCCCCCAATCCTGAGGAGTCTGGGATGGTGATGTCCACTCCACCTCCAAGTGAGAGAGGCCTTATATCCCATGGGTAAGAGATGAGATTATCCTGCCTGCAGGTGCAGACTCACTCCATTCCCTGGGAAGAACATTGTCGGTCATCATCTCCCTTCCAGGTGTCCTGGGTGAGTCCATTGAGCTGTAGAGTAGGAGTTGCAGCTCCACCGAGATTCTGGACCCAGATGGCACATGGAAAGCCCAAAGACTCCAGTCTCTGGAAGTACACCTACAAACTCCAGCAACACATATAGGTTTGAATAGAAGGGACAGATAGACCATGTGCAGGGGAGACATATTTGAGTCCAATTCTGTCACTCTCAGGAGCACAGATTCCAAAGTAGGGCCCATGGATAAGGCACAAAACTCTGGAGCTCTCCATCCTAATATAGGGCCTGGGTGTCTCCAGAGCCCTCAGAAGCCCTTCTATTTGGGGTGATATCCACATTGGAAGCCTATGAGGACCTACTGAGATGTGCATATGTTTTACCTCTGGGATGACCTCCTGACTTACTTTGAAGTCTCTTAGCCACATGAACTCATTTGTCTTTACCTTTTCTCCCTTTCATTTGAGGTCTTTTTCCAGTCGTATTGCCAGTTGGCACTTGGTAGTAATACCTCTTTGCCAGGGAGGCTTATCCCCAGGAGTCATGTCCCACCTGGGAGGAAGATAATGCATTCATATGCTGAGTTTACCTTAGAGAGAGGTCACATTTGAGTGACAAGGAGGCTCTCAGGAGGTAATCCATAGGCACCCCATAAGAGTAGGTTAACTTTCAATGTCAAGACCAAAGACTCCTAAGGCTAGTCATCAATAACAAGAGCCCATCAGTGGATCATCCTTCTTTGCCAGACACTGCCTCTGCACTTGGGGGACTATTGTTGCTCCCTTGGAGAATGTGGCAGAGTTCTCCAGGATAGGAATTCAGTATTCTCTCATTTATAGAGTGATTCTCCACCCACTGTGGCCCTGCCCCATGAGCATTTGAACAATTTTATATACCTTTTATGTATATTGAGGTGAACTTCTTCCCATGCACTCCCTATCCCTGACACCCCCACTAATAATCCTCTCCAACCCCAGCTGTAACCCTTCTGTGATCCAAAGCTTCTTTAAAGATGAAACCAATGCAATAGCCAAATACAATTAATAGGAAAATGAAATAATAATGATAAGTTTAAATGTAAGAGAAAATATACATGAAAAATAAAAAAAAAACTGAAAATAAAATAAAATTAAAGGATTGGGAAATTCAAAAAATGGGGAAAAATATTTTTAAAAAATTTTTTTGACATTTTGCATTTTATCACTGCAGTATTTGGTGTAAAGTCTGTACCATAGCACATTCCCCTTCTCAATCCCCAATGTCTCACTGTTTTTCATTTAATTTTCAGAGAAGTTTTAGGTCACACAGAGAATACAAGAGACTCTCATATATCCAACCTCCTCACCCTTTCCTCACCCCATATTAAAACCTTTTTGTATGTGGATGGTAGCATTGTTATATCTGTTATACAGATAGTGAAACATAGCTACCCAACATTTTCAATGGTTTACAGTATGGTTTACATTTTAGACCATACACTTTCATAAATTTTGATAATATTTACCATGTCTTGTGTCCATCACTGTAAGGTAATGAAAAACACTTCCCCTGACCACTAAATTCCCCCTGTTTGCTCTCTTCTGTTCCTCCCTTCCCATCCCCCAGTGGCCCACAATGACCCCCTGGCTTGATTCATTGGATGACAAGATTCATAGTTACATGTAATAAGAGGTCTTGACACACTGGTTTGTCCTCGCATATTAGGATCCTCCCTTGCTCATAAGAGATGTCCACCTGTCTATTTCTGAGTGAATCGGTCCTCCCAAAGATGGGAGTCCATCTCCTTCCTGCTCATTGTGTGGTTCTCCATGCACTAATACAACACATTATGACAGGATGAACATTCACACACTCCCTAGAAATCTGCTACAGCTGTGTCCTGTCCCAAATGCCCCCCCCAATACACCCTAAACCACTGACACTTCCTTGTCATATTTTCATAAGTATATTCCCACCTCTGTACTTTCAACCTCATACCCACAAATCCCAAGTGTTCACCTGGTCCCTCTCCCATCTCTCCCCCCAGTATCCTGTGTATTCTAATGCACCCTTCCCAATCTACCCACCTGTCAACCCTGCACCACCAAACCCAATAATATCATTACCCACCTGTCCTATCCCTTCAATATGCAACTACTCTCTATCATTTTACCATAGATTATGTCTGTATGGGTGATGGCTCACAACTTTCTCTTCTCTTTCTCTTTCTTGTAAACCTATCTTTCAGACGATAGTTCTTGGAGACTGCTCAATTTCCTTCATTCATATCAGTGAAGTCATGTACTGTTCATCCTTCAGTGCTTGTCTTGCTTCACTCAACATAAGGTCTTCAAGATTCATCTGTTTTCCATGTGTTAACACTTTATTCCTTCTTACAGCTGAGTAATATTCCATTTTATGTAAATACCACATTTTG
>JAQZBX010073854.1:0-14849 GCA_029593785.1 Cabassous unicinctus | reverse complement strand
ATCCATGGGGTAATTTGTAAAGAAAGAGGAGTCTTAACTTCAGGGGGAAAGGAAATAAGAAACAAAGAAGAAATCCTCCAACTGTTAGAAGCAATCTGGAAACCAGACAAAGTTATCATCCACTGCCAAGGACATTAGAAAGGAATGGATATGGTCACTCAAGAAACCAGGCTGACAAGGCAGCTTGGCAAGCAGTTGATGAAACAAAGTCTGGATCTATTTTGAAATATGTATTACCTTTAGCATTGTGTATAGCTTCATTTCATGATTATTACTGAAAATAATTCTAGTATAGAGAAAGGGGTATTAAAAAATTACCCACTTAGGGCATTAAAAACCCTGGGTATGCCCCTGAAGCTAAGCAGTCTGCCTCTAGAGTCTGTAATCTTAACTATACTATCATCAAAAGAACAAAAAGTACTACAGATAGAATACAGTCCCTATCAAAATTCTAAATGTTTTTCCCCCCACAAATGACAGACTGATCCTAAGAGTCATATGGAAATGTAAAAGACCCTGAATAGGCAAAGTAACCTTGAAAAAGAACAAAGTTGGAAGACTCACACTTCCTGATTTCAAAAGTTATTACTACTACAGTAATCAATACAATATGGTCCCAGCACAAGGAAAGATCTATAGACCAATGGAACAGAATTGAGAGTCCAGAAATAAACCCTTACCTTTATGGTCAATTGATTTTCAATGAGTATGTAAAGACCATTCAATGGGGAAAGAACAGTCTTTTCAACAAATAGTGCTGGAACAACTCAATATCCACATTCAGAAAAATTAATTTGGATTGCTACCTCACACCATCTACAAAAATTAACTCCAAATGGATCAAAGACCTAAATGTAAGTGCTAATACTATAAAACTCTTGGAAGGAAACGTAAGTGTAAATTTTGGTGACCTTGGATTAGCCAATGATTTCTTAACTATGACATCAAAAGCACAAGCAAGAAAAAAAAAAATAGATATATTACAGCTCATTAAAATTTAAAACTTTTGTGCATCACTGGATACTATAAAGAGTGAAAAGATTACCTACAGAATGGGGAAAATATTTGCAAGTCATGTATCTGGTAAAAGTCTAGTAACTACAATAAAAAGAACTCTTATAACTCTACAATAAAGACAAATAGCCTGATTTAAAAATTTGCAAAGCACCAAACAGACATTTCTCCAAAGATATACAAATGACAAATAAGCACGTGAAAAGCCAGCTCAACATCAATAGTTATTAGGGAAATGCAAATAAAAACCAACATGAAATATTACTTTACAACCATTAGGATGGCTATAGCCATTTTTTTTAAAAAGGGGAAAACAGTAAGTGTTGGAGAGGATGTAGAGATATCAGAACTCTCATATACTGCTGGTAGAAATGTAAAATGGAGCAGCCATGTGGAAAACAGTTTGACACTTCCTCAAAAAGCTAAACATAAAATTACCATATGACCCCGCAATTCCACTCCTAGGTATATATATGAGAGAACTTAAAATACATGTTCACACAAAAAAACTTGTACACAAATATTCATAGGACTATTAACAAGAGCCAAGAAAATGGAACAACCCAAATATCCATCAAGTGATGAATAAACAAAATGTGGTATATCTAACAATGGAATATTATTTAGACATATAAAAGAATGAAATACTGATACATACTAAAATATGAATGAATCTTGAAAACATTATGCTACATGAAAGAAGCCAGATAGAGAAGTCCACAAATTATATGATTCCACTTACATTAAATGTCCAGAATAGGCAAATCCTAGACCAATGTAGATTAATGGTTGCCAGAGGATGGAGAAATGGGGAATTGGGAATGACTGCTAATTGATATAAGGTTTCTTTTGGGGGTGGTAGAAATGTTCAGGAATTAAGATAGTGATCGTGGTTGTACAATATTAACATATTGAAAATCACTGAATTGTACCTTTTAAGATGGTGAATTTTAAGTCATATGAATTATATCACAAAAATCTGAACTGAAAAGAGAAACAGTTAAAAGTAGTTACCAGGAAGCGGATGTGGCTCAAACAGTTGGGTGCCTGCCTACCACATAGGTGCCAGGTTCGGTTCCCAATGCCTCCTAAAGACGACGAGCAAGATGGCAAGCTGACACACAAGATGATGCAATGAGGAGACACAACGAGGAAACACAACGCGAGACACAATAAGCAGGGAGCAGATATGGCTCAAGTGATTGGGCATCTCCCTGCCACATGAGAGGTCCCGGGTTTGATACCTGGTGCCTCCTAAAAAAGACGACAAGCAGACACAGAGAGTATACAACAAGCAGACAGCAAGCGCAAACAATGGGGGGGGGGGATAAATAAATAAAATAAATCTTAAAAAAAGAAAAAAAGTAGTTACCTCAGTGGAGGTAGAACATAATACTTTTACTCTTTATTCAATACCAGCATGGTGTCTTTTTTTAACCATGTGAGAGTTCTTATTTTATAATTTAAAAATTTATATAGGGAAGCAGGTGTGGCTCAAGCAGTTGGGTGCCCGCCTACTACATGGGAGGTCCCAACCTGACATGATGGACTAGCTCGGAGAGCTGACACAACGAGGAGACACAGCGAGGAAACACAATGAGACACAACAAGCAGGGAGCGGAGGTAGCTCAAGTGATTGGGGGCCTCCCTCCACACGGGAGGTCCTAATTTCAGTTCCCGGTGCCTCCTAAAAAGAAGACAAACAGCGAGCGCAAACAACAGGGGATGGGCAGGAATATGTAAATAAAATAAATCTTTTTTTTTTTAAGTATATATATACCTCTGTATTCCTTTTGCTGCAACTGCCCAATCCATTCCTCTTCCCTGAGAATGTGCCTCACTGTTGAGGTGTGGGCCTCAACAGTCACATTGTCCTACATAACGCTGTGCCCTGGTAATAGCTGACTGGTCCATGAGTGGACGCCTGACTTCATGCCGGGTAAATCTGATTCTCTATCCCTGGAATCTAGAATTGAGATAAAGATGCTAGCTAGTGTGTGTTAAAACTGAGAACAAGTGATTCTGGGAGCTGTGGAGCAAAATGTTAGTGTGCTGAGATAAACACGACCTAAGCAAGAAAAACTGAGAATAGCTGCTTGGATTCCTACTATTCCAGTTCTTGATTCTACACAGTCTCTTGGGATACCCAGCTACCTTCCTGCCTTTGGATTCTATAGCCTTATAATAAATAAGGTGTTTTCAGTGGCCTACCAAGAGCAGAGCAGTAGGAGAGGTCAAAGGTGGATGCAGACAATATAGGTTACACTGCCTGTTTCAGATACATGTAGATAAAAAAAAAAAAAAGACTGACTTTTAGTTGCTCTTATTACTGCTGTAAGTTCTCTAAAATGCTGGTGATAAAATACTCCTCCCCACTCTCTTCTACATAGCACAGTATGAACTAGGCTAATTTTGTCAGATACAACCAAAGTACTTTGAATGTGATCAAATGTAATGATCTTGGTCATATCAATAACATTAAGAGAAAAATAGTGAAAGAAATCAGTTGATAAAGAGTTTCCATTTCTTCTGAAATTAACAGCTGTTATTAATTCAAGAAAAGAAAATTTCCTTTTTTAAAAAATAAAAGATGAAAAGAAAAAGTAGAGTATAAAACTTTTTTTTAAATTTAAGGCTCCTTTGTTTAAGGGAAGTAATTTGAGATGGGTCACTAAATGACCAATCACTATAGGGACTACACAATTAGTTTTATATACAAAATAAAGCCCAATTAAGGACTTGCTGCATAAAGTATTACTAAATCTTACGTCTTTGGACCTCAGTGTCCTGTATGAGATTATTTAGAAACTGGAAAACATTGAAGGCATTTTATAAAGGCCTAGAGGAAAAATTTTACATATGAACAATTCTAATATGGCAGATACAAATTCAAAATACAGACTGGTTCACAAACATGAATTATGATTCAGATGGTTATGCTTGGTCACCCCCAGAATTTCCAAGTTTCTTATCTGAACCAAGAAGAAAAAATTAGGATTGCATGAGAAAGTAATTCATCTGTATCTGGTATGATCACATTCTCTAGAACCAATATAAAGTCCATGAGGACTGTCCTAAGTTGAGATCTGTGATCTCAGTAACCATCCCAATTTAAACTATTTCTGATGAATCAGTCTTTTCTCTGACACTGTTCAACAAATGTTTACTAAGCACTTTCAACGTACAAGGCATATTCTAGGCAATGAGGATATAACAGTGAACAAGGCAGATACAGACCCTGAATACCCAAAGCTAAGCAAAGAAACACATGAAACAAGTTCAACAATGTGTTAATTTTCAGAGATGCATAGGTTACTGTAATAATATGGAGCATGGGGTACCTGGTATAGGTACCCAAAGAATAGCAAGATTTAGCCAGGAAAGTGCAGGTGGGATGGGAAATGGGGCCAGGCAAAGAAAACAGCAGGCGCAGAAGGCTGGGATGGAGGGTATGAGGGGGATGCAGTGATGAGGTTTGAGAACTGACAAGGGTGGAGTCAAGAAGAGCCTCATAAACCACATGAAAAGGTCTGGATCAGATCCTAGGTCCAAGAGGAAACCACTGAAAACACTGGTTCCAGTGTGGGGAATAAACCGGAGAGAAGCAAGGCTGGAAGCAGGAGACAAGTTAAGAGGCTGTTTTGGTTATCCAGGCAAGAGACTATGAAGGTCTGAACTGTGTAGTAACAATGGGGATGAAGACCTCTGGACAGATTCAAGAGACATTTAAGAACTAAAACTGACAAGACATAGTGACAGAATTCAGACTCGATAAGTAGGTGGTTAATTAAAAAAAAACAAAAAACAACTAGCATCACGTCCTAAAAGGAGAGTGCTTATATCAGTGCTGTACAAGAAAACTTTCTGAAATGTCAGAAATAGTCCACCTCAGTTTTGTACAGTAACCCTCTCCACATGCTACTGAGCATTTGAAATATGGTTGGGAAGACTGAGAAAGTGACCTTTTAATTTTAATTAATTTACATTTAAATAGCCACCAGAGGGTGGTGGCTACTGCATTGGACAGCATAGCTGTAAATTAACGGGACAACTAACCTAAAATATATGACAGGATTAATAAGTTTATGTGACAGAAAGAATAGGAAAAGAATTCCCTCAGACACAATTGGAAAGATGTCCAAGACATATTAAATTAAGAAAAGCATACTTCAGAATAACATGCACAGCAAGATTCCACTTCTCAGTTTTAAAAAACTAAGTCTAAATACATGCAGAGAAAATAAACTGGACAATAAACCGACAACTATAAACCAACCCAGTGATTATCTCAGAGGATGAAGGATTATATGGGTCTTTCATAGTCTGTGTTATATGTCACTGCCTTTTTTTTTTTTTTTCCCTTATTTGGGGGCAAAAAACACATTTAAACATTTCCTTAAAAAAGAAAAATTTCCTATTAAACCAAAAAAAGTCTACAAGTTTAACACCACACTTACTTCTCGCAAAAGCATAACTATACTATCATTCAACATAGTCACAGGGAAGGAAAATACAGCAAAAATACTTCTATTTCAGAAAAGAAAAGCTTTTACAAAAAAAATACCATGACTATCTATAAAATAGTAATCAGTTTCTTCTAAGACACAATCTGTATGACAATAAGACATTTGGAAGAAACACACCAAGGTCCAGACCCCCACAACAAACCACAAAATTTATAAAATACTACCAAGCCAACATTTTATACCCAAATTATACCCTTTCTGTATTATGAGATGTGTCCCTTAGGATCATAGACTTAAAAGACAAAAATCTCACCCAAATACATTTAATTCTATACCAATTATAAAATCATCTCTTACCCAGCAAGACTACAGTCTGGGTTATTTCACATAAACAAATTTTCTAAATATTAATAACTGGAACTTTAACCCTTTAGGCATTAAACTTTTTACTTTGGAAGGATTTTTACTGAAAAACAACAATGCAATTTAATCATCATTTGACATTTTGGTGCCATTATTTTGAACATCAATTACTTGTTCCAGTATTCATTATGATGAACATTAATGACCAGGATTTAGTGGAGAGATACATGCTTCTTCCTCAAATCACCCTTGACCACTATTTATAGTTGTGATTTTTTTTTTTTTCTGTTTTGTTTTTAATGTATGTGCATATAGATTTTCTCTGTTTGCTTTGTTTTTAATCAGTTTGTCAATGTTCACCACCTATTGTGTGGCCCCTTCTAATTTGCTGCCTCTAGTTTCAGCCTGGGAAACCAGATAACTAAGCACCATAAGCACTATAGGTAATAGTATAAGGAATAAAGATTTGCTGAGTGAGCATTAAAGAGGACCTCCTACAAGGAGTACATACATTTTATGCCATCGGCCGCTGAGGCCTATTTAGCTTCTTACCAGCCTTTCTCACTATCTCACGATGTTTTAAATGACTTGAGACATTCTACAACTGTTACCTCCAGGCAAGCAAGGCAAAGGTTAGGCTCTGTGATTTCTGGTTGGGTCTGCCTCTACCAATCCAATATGCAAAAAGACTTTGGGGAGAGGGGTGTCAAAATGGCCCGTTCGGTGGCAAACAAACCAAAACTTTTCTTCATTTAACCGTGGCAGAAAAGTAGCACTAACAAAATAACAATTGAAACTGCAATTTACGAAGCTTGCCTGCAGAGCTTAAGTTGCTCAACATTTCTTGCTAGCCATGACACAAGAGGAGATATATACTAGACAGGTTTTAAAATCTGAAGTCATTCTAGCAGGAAAATTAAGCTAGAACATTCAATCCTGCCTCTACAAGAGGGGATGTGTGTAATACAGTAGTTGGAGCCAACTTCTGCTTCAGTACAGCGAGCACTCCCCGGCACACCGGAAGTTTTGAAATATCCTGTAGGTTTCCAATAGGCAAAGTGTTTTTCCTTAACCACATCTCTACCGACCCTCGGGAAAGTTCAAGCACCTCTCCGAGTTCTGCCGTACCCCGGGCCTGCGCCCCGGCCCCTGACTGTGCCACAAAAGGGATGGGAGGCCGCCAGTCCCAGCCCGACCACGCTCCTCCAGACTTAACCTTGGCGGCTCGCGAATCGCGAATCGGGCAGGTGGGAGGCACCTGCGGCCGCAGCCCGGGGAAGCCGTGAGGGGGAAGCCGCGGACGCCAGCTGGGGAGCGTCCCAGCATCGAGCCGGGCAGCCCCGGCCGGCGGAGGCCCCGCGTGGCCGCCTCGGGCCGCGCGAGCTCTCGAGGTCGCCCCGTGCGGGGGGCCGCGCGGCCGGGCCCCGAGACTCGGCAAACTCTGCGGCCCGCCCCGGCGCCGCCACTCACCGAAAAAGCCCTGCACGATCCCGAGCGGCTGGCTGAGCCAATCCTCCCCACAGGGCATCTCGGCGAGGGGTCGGGGCCGGTGCGGCGCGGACGGCGGGGACCCGCGGGCCAAGTGCGGCCGGCCGCCCCGGCTCCTGCTCTGGGGCTCGGCCGCTCCTCGCCCGCGCCCTCCCACGCAGCGCCTGCCGCGGCGCGCGGGCCACCCGGCCTCCTCGTGCCTCAGGGAGCAGCGGCTGCAGCGGCTGCCGCCGACAAGCTGCCGGCGACCGGTAGGCGCGACGCACGCGGGCCCCCAACCTCCGCTTCGCACAATGGCGGGAAACAGCAGCCGCCGACCGCGCTGCCTGCGACCTGGGTGGAGCACAAGCGGGGAGGGGCGGCGGGAGCGCGCTGCGCGACCCCGCGCGGCGGGGAAGAGGGGCGGTCGGTCGCCCGGGGGCGGGGCCACGGCGGGACGCGGGCGCCATCTTGGAGACGGGCAAAAGAAAGGGCACGGGCGGCGGTGGAGGGCTGTTCCGCGCAGAACCGTGCGAACGAGCGTAGAGCGCGGCTTGGTGCTGTCACCTTTCCGAGGGTGAAGGGAGAAATTCCCGCAAACCGGTTTATTAATTCCTAGTGCGAGTCTGAGCACAGCTTGGAAGCCGCCGCAACTTCCCCAAAGGACAGACACACCTCTGAGTCGGCTCCGGGCAAAATTAGTGAGTAAAGCAGCTTTAGGTAGCCGCCCACCTCCTTCTTTTATTTTCTATGACAACTCTTCTCTAAATCTATGAGAAGATTTTTTTTCCCATCACCAGTAATCCCACTTCCACCCTACCCCAGTATGTATTTTTAAAGAAGACGTTAGTCAACTCTGTCTACTAGGGCATTAGAAATATTGGGGTGAAAAAAGGAAATACCACCCTTGCCCTCATGGAGCTTACAGTCAAATGGTGAGACTTATTACTTATTCACTTATAACCATAATAAATGTCAGCCAAGAAGAAGTGAAATTTGTAAGAGGAAGAAACAAAGGGACCTATTTTAGTGGAGGTGGTGGAAATGTTACAGAATTGAAAGATAAATAAGGTTTAGTTAAGTGAAAACTGTGAGGGAAAATCTTTAAGGCTGGGCCTGAAGACTAGGAGAAGACTGCACACTGATGAGTTAAGGTAGACTGATAGTATACGAAGCAGGAGAGGTAGTTAGGGGTCAAATCATGACATTCTAAGCAGGCCTTTTAGTGTAATGGAAAACTTGAAGGATTTTTTTTTTTTTTTAGGGAAGTTGTATGTTTACAGAAAAATGTAAAAAATACATGGTTCCCATATACCCCCTGTTTTAGTTTCTTTGTTGCTAAAGCAAATGCCACACAATGGGTTGGCTTAAAACAATGGGAATTTATTGGCTCAACGGTTTTGAGGCTAGGAGAAGTGCAAAATCAAAGTGTTATCAAGGCAATGTTTTCTTCTTGAAAATTGGCATTTTGGGGCTGGCTGCCGGTGATTCTTGGCCCGGACTCCTTTGTCACATAGCAATGCACATGGTGGCCTTTCCTGACCTCTCCCTTCTCTTCCAGGTTCTGTTGACTTTCAGCTTCTGGCTGCTCCCTCTGTGGCTTTCTATCTGTCAGATTTTCATTCTACTTAAAAAAGAACTCCAGTAAAAGGATTAGGACCCATCCTGGGGGAGCAGATGTGGCTCAAACAATTGAGCTCCCACCTCCCACATGGGAGGTCCCAGGTTCAGTTCCCGGTGCCTCCTAAAGAAGACAAGCAGATGCTGCAATGAGCAGACGCCACAGACAGCAGACACCACAACCAGCAGACGACACAACCAGCAGGAGCGAAGTGGCGTAAGCGGTTGGGCACTTGTCTTCCACATGGGAGGTCCTGGGTTCGTTTCCCGGTGCCTCCTAAAGAAGATGAGCAGACAGACGAGGGAGCCATCTGGGGGGTGGGGGGTAGGAATAAAAATAAATAAATAAATAAATTTTTTAAAAAGACCCATCCTGATTGAGTTGGGGCCACACTTTAACTGAAGTAACTTCATCAAAAGTCCTACTTACAATGGGTTCACACCCACAGGAATGGATTAAATTTAAGAACATGTTTTTCTAAGGTACATAGCTCCAAACCACCACACTTCCTATTATTTGTTTTATTATAATTTACTTTTTATTTTTATTCCGCCCCCCTCCCAAGATGGCTCCCTCGTCTGCCGGCTTGTTGTCTGCTCATTTTCTTTAAGAGGCACCAGGGACTGAACCCGGGACCTCCCATATGGGAGGCGAGTGCCCAACCGCTTGAGCCACTTCTACTCCCTGCTGGTTGTGTTCTCTGCTGGTTGCATTGTCTGCTTGTTGTGGCATCTGCTGGTTGTGGAGTCTTGCTGGTTGCAGCGTTTTGCTGGGTGTGGTGTCTGCTCATTGCAATGTCTGCTCGTCTTCTTTACGAGGCACAGGGAACCGAACCTGGGACCTCCCATGTGGGAGGCAGGCGCCCCATTGCTTGAGCCACATCCACTCCCAACACTTCCTATTATTAACATCTTGCAATAGTGTGGTACATTTGCTACAATTGATGAAAGAATATTATTACAATTGTACTATTACCTATAGTCCATGGTTTACATTAGGTTCACTGTGCTCTACAGTCCTATGTTTTGTTGGTTTTTTAAAAAATTTGTATTCTAATAACATGTATACAACCTAAAATTTCCCCTTTTAACCACATTCAAATATATAACTCAGTGCTGTTAGTTATGTTCACAATGTTGTGCTACCATCACCACCATCCATTACCAAAACTATTCCGTCAATCCAAATAGACTCTGTATAATTTAAGCATTAACTCCCCATTCCCTAGCCCCACCCTGGCCCCTGGTAACCTGTATCCTATTTTCTAACTCTACGACTTTCCTTATTCTAATTATCTCATATCAGTGAGACCATACAGTATTTGTCCTTTTGTTTCTGGCTTATTTCACTCAACATGATGTCTTCAAGGTTCATCCCATGTTGTAGCATGTATTAGAACTTCATTCCTTTTATGGATGAATAGTATACCATTGTATATATTTAATGTATACATATTCATCAGTTGATGGACACTTGGATTGCTTCCATCTTTTGGCAATTGTGAGTAATGCTGCCATAAAAATCTGTTCAAATATCTGTTCAAGTCCCTGCTTTCAATTCTTTTGGGTAAATACCTAGTAATGGGATTGCTGGAACTGCCAAACTGTCTTCCACAGCAGCTGTACCACTTTACATTCCCACCAGCAATGAATGAGTGTTCCTATTTCTCTGCATCCTCTTCAAGACTTATTTCCTGCCTTTTTAATAGTAGCGGTTCTAGTGGATGTGAAATGGTATTTCATTGTGGGTTTAATTTGCATTTCCCTAATGGCTAAGAATATTGAACACCTTTTCATGTGCTTTTTGGCCATTTGTATATATTCTTTGGAGAAATGTCTATTCAAGTGTTTTGTCCATTTTTTAAAAATTGGGTTGCTGTCTTTTTGTTGTCCAGTCCGTTGAAGGCTTTTAAGCAGAGGAATGAAGTGATCTAATTTGCACTGTAAAAAAATCACTATGGCTGGGATAGAGCAATGCTTCTCAACTATTTTTCATATCAGGTTATCCATAGAAAATTATGATAATTATAGAGTGTATTGGAGACTGGCATGTATATGGGATCTAGACTGGGGCTGCTATAATAGGGACAATATAAAATGTGTTTTTAATCCATTGATGAATTTTTCAGGAGGTACCAGGGATTGAATCTGGGACCTTGTACATGGGAAGCAGGCACTCAACCTCTGAGCTACATATGTTCCCCCTTTTTAAAATTTATTTATTTGAATGTTATTTTCTGATTTTAAATACATAAATTAGAGGGGAGCAGGTATAGCTCAGAGGTTGGGCGCCTGCTTCCCATGTACAAGGTCCTGGGTTCAATCCTTGGTACCACCTAAAAAAAAAGTAACCTATAAACATGTAAATTAGAAATATTCAGGACACTCAGAGTGTTTTTTTTCTTTCTATGTAATACAATACTACAGTATCTGTGGAAATTATACAGTATAGTGGTCCTCGCATATATAACTTAATAAATACTAGCCAGAACTAAAGTAAATGTATCTTAGTTATTGTTGTATAACAAATTATCCCAAAATTTAGTGCTTTAAATGCAAATATTTATTATCTTACAGTTTCTGTGGGTTGGGAATCTGGGTGCCTCTGGTTCACAGTCTTTCATGGGAATGCAGTCAAGCATAGGTTGGAGCTATGGTTTCTTCTGAAGACTCAGCTGGGGGGACAGGATCTGCTTCCAGGCTCATTCATGTGGCTGTTGGCAAGCTTCAGTCCCTTGATGCCACAGGGCCTCTTGACAGAAATGCCTCATAGCTTGACAACTGGTTTGTGCCAGGGCAACCCAAAAGAGAATGAAAAAAAGTTCCCAAAAAAGCAGCTGTAGTCCTTTAATAACCTAATCTAGAAAGTGACATTCCATCACTGCTGCCATAATCTATTGGTTAGAAGCAAGTCAATAAATCCAGTCCACACTCAAGGGGAGGGGATTACACAAGGGCGTGAATACCAGGAGGTGGGGCTTGCTGGGGGCCATCTTGGAGGCTGCCCACCATAAAGTGCATAATGGGCTCAAAATCCCCAGCATTTGGGACAGGTTAGAAAATGCTAGCATCTACAATAAAGACTATAAGAATAATCATAAAATGGATGAAGTTAGCCATTTGCAGAAATTAGCTATACTAAAATACAGTTCTATAAATATTTCTGATGAGATGAGGATAATGTCTGAGAGATCAGGGCTTCTCAAATTCATTCAAGCCTATTTGGTGCAATTTCAGGAAAATGTGACAGGACTGTAATTGACATTAGCAACTTGTTATATACCATTGAACTGTCCACATGGCAGAGTGCTTAGACTCTGGAAGAAGAATGTGGCTAAGAAGTTAATAATGTCCTGAGAATGGAGGAGGAAAATCCCTTGTGAACATTTAACATTCTTTGTTCTAATTTTAGACTTTTTTGAGTGTGACAGTTTGAAGCCCTTTTATGAATCCTAAAAAGAAAAATGTTATGTTTTTTAACAAATCCATTCTTGTGGGGTACGGGGACTTTTTTTTTTTTTTTTTTTTTTTTTTTTTTTGAGGTTCCAGGGTCTGGGGATTGAACCCAGGACCTCGTATGTAGGAAGCACTGCTCAACCACTAAGCCACATCAGCTCCCCTGAGTTGGTTTTATCATTTGTTTTCCTTTTTGTTTGTTTTTGTTTTTAGGAGGTACTGGGAACCGAACCACGAGACCTCCCATGTGGGAAGCAGGTACTCAACCGCTTGAGCCACATCCATTCCCTGGTATGGGGCCTTTTGATTGAACTACGCCAGCTTGGGTCTCTGCCCTCTTGCTGGGTCTGATATAAATGGAGACACACAGAGAGACATAGAAAAAAAAGGAAGCTGCCATTTTTTTGATGCTGCAATGTGAGAGAGGACTCGAGGAAGGCTAGCAGCCAAAACTTAAGCACAAAGCCCCAAAAGGCTGGGCCCACAGAGCAGGACAAGGTTGAGGAGGTGAACCCAGGCTGAAGAGATGAGCCATATGCCTGATAGTTCACTGCTGAACTCAGGAAGAAAGCAGAGCAGCCGAGACTGAGAGAGGAGGCCTGGTAAGAGACAAGCCCTATGCCTGGTTTCCCACAGCTGAGCTCCAGGAAATGACAGCTTCTGGAGGGGAAGGGAGGGACCTCAGCAGAGATCTATGGCCATCTTTATCACGTGGCAGGACCCCAGGATCACCATTAGCTGACTAGTGCAAAAGCATCTCTGCTGTTGCCTTGATTTAGACATTTCACAGCCTCAGAACTGTATGTCTTTACCCTTAATAAATTTCCCAGTATAAAAGCCAAGCCATTTCTGGTACTTTGCATCAACAGCCCTGTGGCAAACTAAGACATTGAGCAATTGGCTGACATGTACCTTCATCACTTTTGTGGACTTACTCACCTGAAAGGATAGTCCTAAAAGTAAAGCGAGGGGGAAGCAGACATGGCTCAAGTGATTGGGCTCCTGTCTACCATAAGGAGGTCCAGGGTTCGATTCTCAGGGCCTCCTGGTAAAGGCAAGCTGGCTCATGTGGTGAGCTGGCCCACAGAGTGCTGGCCCGAGCGGAGAGCTGCTGCAGCAAGATGACGTAACAAAAAGAGACACAGAGGAGATACAATAAGAGAAGCAGCAGACCAGGGAGCTGAGCAAGAGATTGAGCACCTCTCTCCCACTCCGGAAGGCCCCAGAATTGGTTCCTGGTGCCACCTAAAGAGAAGACAAGCAGACACAAAAGAACACACAAGCAGACAATGAGTGCAAAAACAACAGGGGGGAGGGGAGAATAAATAAATAAATAAATCTTAAAAAAAATAATAAAGTAAGGGAAATAGATGTGGCTCAAGCAATTTGGCTTCTGCCTACCACATGGGAGGTCCTGCGTTTGGTTCCTGGTGCCTCCTGGAGAAGGCGAGCTGGTGCGGCAGGCAGGCACAGCAAGCTGGCGCAACAAGATGACATAACAAAAGAGGCACAAAGAGGAAATACAATGAGAGACACAACAAACCAGGGAGCTGAGGTGGCTTAGGTGATTGAGTGCCTCTCTTCTACATGGTAGGTACCAAATTTGGTTCCTGGTGCATCCTAAAGAGAAGATGAGCAGACACAGAGAGCACACAGTAAATGGACACAGAGAGCAGATAGCGATCGCAAACAATGGTGGGGGAGGGGATAAATAAAATAAATCTTAAAAAAATACAGCGAAAAACAAAAAAAGACTCATTTTTTTTGTTTAAACTGATAAAAGTCATGTTTCTGGATCTGTAAAGTTGACAGGATTAGACAAACTGGTGATGCTTATTTTGAGTTGCCATCTCTCTTTGACAGTTTAATGGGATGGAAATGATACTGAGCAAAAGTGGATTCTTTTCTTCTGATGCATCTTTGAAGCCAATTCCTGAGGCCCTGGTGTTTCAAAGAGAGAAAAAGCTTTATTGTGCAAGCAATGGAGCACAGTGGCCTTCTGGCCCCAAACTACCTCCCCGATCTGCAAAAATTCCAATATTTTATAATATCAGGGTGCTAATGAATAATTGGGGTGGAGCTGGACACAGGTTCCTTCATTAATAAACATTAAGAGGTTGAACAAGCTGGGGGAGTTACAAAGTTACACTCATTTTCAGAGATCAAGGTTCTGAGCTAGGAAAGTACAGAGGGTCAGTCACAAGATTTTACATATGAATTTTAAACAGAGGAGGGTGAGGGAGTGGATGTGGCTCAAGCAGCTGGGTGCCTGCCTCCCACAGGGAGGTCCCGGGTTTGGTTCCGGTGTCTCTTAAGACAAGCAAGACTGCGAGCTGTTGTGAAAGGCTGGCACAGTGAGATAACGCAATAAGGAGACACAACAAAGCAGGGAGCAGATGTGGCTCAAGCGACTGGGCGCCTCCCTCACACGTGGGAGGTCCCGGGTTCAGTTCCTGGTGCCTC
>JAQZBX010073853.1:0-14848 GCA_029593785.1 Cabassous unicinctus | reverse complement strand
GGTTTTTTTTTTTTTTTGATTGTACACAATAACAACTTCTGCATAGATTGATCTTTCAGTTCCACTCCATTATTAATAACTATTGTTTTTATTGCCTTTTGCTGGTTAGAAGTAGCTGTTTTTTATTCACATTCTGGGAAAAGGGGTGAAAATTTCACCATTAGAAATAATATATATAATTGATTTTGAAGATAACTTTTATCTGTTTTAATAAACTCATTGTTACTAATATGTTCTGAGGATTTGACCATAAATGCCTGTTGAATTTCATTAAATTTTTTTTTTCCATTCATAAGATGATTGTGAGTTTTATATTAATGGGTATAATATTGATTTAATTGGTAATATTTATCATCCTATCATGTTTGGAATAAATAGCAGCAGATCATGATGTATAACAAAATACATGGCTGGATTATTCTTAACATTTTCATTGTGTTTTTATGCATAATTTCATGAGAGATATTAGCCTGAAACTTTCCCTTCTTTTTGTTTAACATGTTATTTTGTCTTTTTGCTTCTTCTTTATTAAAAGTTTGATGGAATTCACAATTGAAGCCATCTGGTCTTTTTTTCTAGTGTTTTGCAATTAATAACATAATCTCACTAATTGTTGTAGGTCTATTCCTATTATCTATTTCTTCTTGTGTAATTTTGCCTAATTTGTGGTTTTCCAGAATTTTTTTTGCTTATGTGTGTTCTATAGTTTGTTGGCATACAATTATTCATAGTATATCTTATATTACTTTTCCTTTCTGTAGTAGTGTTAATTATATAACTCCTTTTGTTATTGAATTTCTTAATTTGTTTTTTATTTGATTTTATTTTTTGGTCAGTCTGTTCATTGATTATCAATATTTTCAAATGAACAAATTTTGAATTTGCTTATTTTCTCTATGGTTTTCTATTCTCCATTTCACTAATTTCAACATTAATATTTTTTCATACCTTTTCTTTTTTTCTTTTTTTTAAGATATTTAGATTATACAAATATCACATAAAAAATATAGGGTAAGCCTATATGCCCCACTCCCCACATTTCCCACATTTTCCTACATTAACAACATTCTTCATTAGTGAAATATATTCATTGCATTCATGAACAGATTGTGGAGCATTGCCACTAAGTGTGGATTAAAATTTACATTGTAGTTTACACTCTCTCTGACACAGTTCTGTATTTTATGGCAAGATTTATAATGGCCTGTATCTGTCATTGCAATGTCATTCAGGACAATTCCAGAGTCAGAAAAATGCCCCTGTATTACACTTGTTTTTCCCTCTCCCTGCCCTCTTAACCTTCAGTGGCCACTGCCTCTACATCAATGAAATAATTTCTTGCATCACTAGAGTCACAATAAGTCTATTGTAGAATACCAGTAAGTGTATTTTTGTCCATAGTTCATTCCACAGTCCTGAGGATTCTGGGATTGTGATGTCCACTCCACCTCTAATTGAGAGGGGGCTGTGATCTGATAGGGCCAATGGATTGGACTCTCTTGCTTGCAGTTGTTGACTCTCTCGGATCCTTAGTATGGCAGTTGTCCATCAACACCTCAATTTTAGTTGTCCTGGGTGAGACCAATGAACTGGAGACTAGATGTTGCAACTCTGTTAAGATTCAGAGCCCAGGTGGGACATGGAGTCCCTAAAGATTTAAGTCTTTGGATGTACACATACCAACTCTAATACTATTTTAGGTTCAAATAGAAGGACAGAAGAGATGTGTGTAGGGAAACCACCACTGAATCCAACTCTTTCACTTTTGGGAGCATAAATTCTAAAGTAGGATCCACTGGCAAGTCATCAAACTCCTGATCTATCTGCCCTGACTACAGTGTCTGGATATCTCCATAGCCCTCAGGAGCCCCACTATTTGGGGTAGTGTCTACTTTGGCAGTCAAAAGGAACCTGCTGAGATGTGCATAAGTGTAACCTCTGGAAAAACCTCCCAACATATCTTTTCTTTGCCTGACTTCCATTTAGTTTATGGTTCCTTCTACAGTTAACTACGGTGGAAGGCTAGATTATCAACTTGAGATTTTTCTTCTGTTTTGAATGGTTGATATTTGCATGATACATTTTTCCATCCCTTTATTTTCAACCTATTCATATTTAATCCTGTGGAGAGCTTATAATTGGGTATTATATTTGTTTCCAGTCTTTAATCCCTGACTTTTGATTTGATTGTTTCATTCATTCAAAATTAATATTATTACTAATATAGTTGGATATATGTCTGGCACTTAATTTTTTTTTGGCTTTTATTTCTAATATCTTTTATGACCCTCTATTTCCTCTTTATTGTTCTAATTTGCAATAAGTGAATATTTTCTAGTGTAACACTTTTTATTCCAGTAATGGTATTTATATTTTGTAATGTTATTTTCTTAGTGAGTATAGCAGATAACCGTAGAGTTAACACATATTCATATTTGCTTTTCACTGTATATTTTAACTACAATGGGATTACTTTCTTTCACTATAAAGACTTCCTTTACTGTTTCTTGTAAGGTGGACTGCTAATAAGGAATTTTCTTTGTATTTAATTATCTAAGAATATTTCTATTTCACCTTTACCTTTTTAAAGATAGTTTTGCTGCGTATAAGATTACTATTTGGTAATTTTTATTTATTTCAGCATTTCACACATCGTTTCATACTGTTTTCCTGTCTCCAGTGTTTATTATGATAAGTCAGCAATTATATAATGTTTCCTTTGTACAGGATGAGCTTTCAAGTTTCTCTCATTTGATTTGACTCTCAGCATATTAAAAGGTGTCTGGGTGTGATATTTATGTGTTTATCCTACTTGTAGTTCATTGAGCTTTTTCAACATGTTAATTAGGTTATTCAACAAACTTGGGATTTTTCAGCAATATTTCTTTAAATGATTTTTCTGCCCCATTTTCTCTATCCCCTTCTTATGATACTTTATGCATATATTAGTACTCTTAAAATGGTGTTATATTTTTATGAGACTCTGTTCATATTTTTCATTCATGAATTCTCTCTGTCTTTCATATTCTATATTCCCCATTATCTTTTTCAATGTCACATTTACTCAAAAGCCCCTGTAAAAAGTTCTCATTTCATTTATTATATTTTTGAACCACGAGCTCCAATTTGTCTTTTTAAAATTTTTCTATTTATTAATACTCCCTATCTGTTTAGACCTTATCTTCCCTACTTCTTTAAGCATGTATTCCTTTAACTGTTATAGCACATATAATCTTTTTGTGTTAATTCTGTCATTTGAACCCTCTCAGGTGTTTGCTTTTGTCTCCTTTTTTTCCACTTTGTATAGGCCACCTTTTCATTCATCTTTCCATATATTTTAATTTATTTTTGAAAATGAAACATTTGAAACATTTTGCAAAATGGAAATTTTACGTAATATATCATACCACCTCTGGATACTCATCCTCACTCTTTATTGATTACTTTTCAAAAATTCATTTTATTGACTTGACTGCACTAACTCAGTGATACTATCTTTACAGTGTGACAAACTTCATGACACTTGTCAGAGGACTCATCCATGCTCATGTTTACAATCATCCTTGGATAACAGATCTTACCAGGGCTTACTTTGACAGTCTCTTTCCCTGCTATGTCTGTTAAGTTGGATGCTTATATTGGTATCTCTCAAATAAAAAACAAACTCAGAATTAGGCTAGGAGAGACTTTATCAAAAGACTTTTAATAAAAGAGGGATTGTTGTAATTGGCAGCAAAGAATGATCACAGTAGAAGAACCAACATGAGATCTGAAAGCATGTCTAAGGTTACTCACAAAGGGGTTTTTCTTTATAGTAAGGAGTAATGACAATTAAAAGCAGACTAGTGTGGGAAAGTCGGAGGAAAGGGTGACATCTTTGGAGGGTAGTTCAGAGAATATTTTACCCTAAAGCCATGTTATGACTAGGTGGAGCTGGTAAGGAGCAGTTGTATGCCATCTCAGGCTAGTGTGGGTCAAATTCAAGGACCAGAAAAAGGAAAATATCTTAACCAAAATTTGGATAAAAATATTTTTTTATTGTTGATCAGTATGGACAAGCTGTTCAACTTGTCATATATGAGGTCAAGAATGGAAATTTTGAAATCCTGTGACTGGTTTTCTCCTAGCTAAATAAAGGGTCATCTGTGAATTTTAGCCAAGTCATATGGGGAAATGTGTTTATTTGTAGCAGTATGTGTCTTTAACACAAAGGATGGAAGGATTTATTAAACCCTAATTGTTTACCAGCATCACAGAGATTGAGAAAATTTCAACATTCTCATATCACACCCAATTGGTAGGTTCCACTGACTGCTGACTGATTCCTATAAAGTTTTCCATTGATACACTCAAACACAGATTTCTCTTTGAGGCTTATTCTGGTCCTTGAATAGCTCCTCTTGGTTGTATATTTCCCTGATTCTCTCTTGTAAACTAGCTCTACAAGTGCATCTTTTTGCTCCCTTGGAGTTATCTACCTCCTTTTAATTGCAAAGAAAGTATATCTCCATTTCCCCACAATTTAGTAAATAAAGTTACCTCCTTCTGGGATAATTTCAGCTCTTTGTCTTTTTACCTCTCCTCAGCAAAATCTCAGAGCCACCTCTCTAGACATGGAGACTGTAATGATTACTTTCAAATCTCAAAGTGAAAAGTATTCTTTACAAGTTAGATTTTGTTTAAATTATTTTCCCTTGGGCTATATTTGGAGTTCTGTTTGGGTTTTGTAATATTTTTACAACTGTCTCATATATTTGAAATTATTTAAAAGTCAAATAAAATCTTTTAAAAATGTAAAAAAATAAACCTTCTTCCTTTACCTAATATCTGACCTCCAGCTCTATGTCCAAGTATTACATTTGGAATAATATTGGACTCATATAATCTACATGAAAAATGACAATAAATACTATACATGTTACAGAATTAAGCTAATCATAGATATTGTATATAGATTAAACTTAATAGAATATTTGTTAAATGAAATATAAATCTTGTAATTTTTGATAAGTAATAAAGTCAGGATATGAAATATAGTTTTAGGATTCCTTAATTTTCCCAGGATATTCTTTTATATATTGAAAATTAGTATTTTCATTTATATCTTGATAATTTTAACTATAAAAATTGCATAACATTTATTAAACTCTCATGCTATGAACTATTTTAATACATGATCTCATTTACTTTTACTACATTTCCATGACATAAAAGTATACCAAAAGTTAGCATGTAAATATTTTGCATAAAATTACACGGCCTTAAGTTTCATGACCCGGAATAAATATATACCTGACAACTCTAAATCATATGCTCTTATTTCCTTTGTTTCACTCAATTTCATATTACAATGAAATATTTAATACCCAATAGTTTCCTTCCAAACTACATACACCTCTCTGTTTATTATATGTAGAAGAAAAAAGCAAAACATCAACATTAAAAGAGGGTGATAACTTGTTCTTTCCCCAATATCATAAGTTAAAAATGCTTGGCATTATACTGCCTTCATTGCTTTTAGAGTTTTTCCCCTTGGCAGTTCTGTGAGGCACTGCAGAACAATGAAGGGAGTTCAGCATCTATTTGTTCCCAGAGCCTTGCAGGAGCTTTTCATTAACAGTTCATGGCAGGAAGGAAGGAAGGCATACATGTGAGAGGACAAACCCTCCCACCTATGAGTCTGGTTGCAGGCTAGACCTTTCTGTGGCCAAAGCGTAGGGCCCAAGGACTCAGGACTTCTAGAGGATCAGCACTAAGGGACAGACAGAGGGAAAACATGCAGCAAAAAATGTGAGGATGTGCTGCAGCCATAAGTAGGAACTAAAAATTTTGGTATCATATTATACATACATTAAATTAAGACAATAAAAGGGGATGAAGTTGACTACCATAATCAAGATGGTGTGGGTGGCCCTAATCTCAGGGGAGGTCCTGGGGATGAGGCTCATGTTGTGGAAGTGTTGGATCTTATGACTGTGTCTGTACAGGAGATGTGCCATGTAGTTGTTCGCAGAGACCATGAGGATCATTAATGAAGCTCCTGGAAAGGTCAGTGGGAATATAGATAATACAGACCAGGAATGTTTGCATTGGCAAAATATGTAATTTTTTCTCCCAGGATAACTGTATTGTTCAAAGAGACATTTATTTGAAGGGGAAAAATATTGTTGTTTCTCAAATTGAGGATCCAGTAGAGGAAGCAGGAGGATCCCACATTCTCTGATAACCTGCTTTTGAGTACTGCCCATATCCCATTCCAAGGGCTGACTGTTACTGCTTGAAAGCAACTTAGTAAGCTTGTGGTACACAGAGAAAGATCAGGGGACACCCTGTGAAAGTAGTACATGGGTTTGCAAACAATATTTTCTAGGGAATGTGACAGTCTTAAATCCTCCATTATTTGATGTGTCCTCTTGGAGAGAAGAAGAAAAGTGTTGGTCATAGCTAAGTGGGTAAAAATGAGGTCTGTGGGCTTCAGCCTATTCCCATTGTGAAAGGTGAACCTATAAAGGTAGAGAAGAGTGGTTGTTTCCCAGAATTCCAACTACCAGCTGCATCAGGAACACAACCTTCATAACCATGTCACCAACAGTTGTTTGCATCATGTCAAAGAGGGTATTTGGCCTGGGGGCCCACGTTGTATCCTGGAAAATAATAAAAATGATATGGCCATCCTTGTATTTATAGCTGCCCCTTTGTACCCAGGAATTAAAGGGATTTGGAACTGTTTCTTCCAGAGATTTGCAAGATCCAGGGAATTATGGCATTCCACAATAGGTCATTATTTGGTGAACTGAGTTTCCAGACAAAACACTGTTAACCCTACGTTTTAGGGATACTATCTGTCACAGGAAGATATATGTACACTGCCTGAGGTCAAAGAGCCAGACAACCCCTGTAGTACCAATACAAGACAGAATCAGTTTTTCACTCCTCACCCAACTTCCATGCACTAACCATGCTCCTTTTGTGTCTTGGGGAAAATATTAAGGCAGAGATAAGATAAATGGAAACAAAGATTAGAAATATACACAGATAGAGTGCATAAGCAACAAATGAGGAGCTTCCCATGGACTCAATTTACAGAAAATTGTTCCTGCAAGAAACTCAACGTAATCGGAAAAGATGCAGGTCAAAACATGAATTGCAGAAAAGAGCTTAAAAAGTGAGCCAGTTTGAAGATGTGGTTGATATATTCAAAGATAGGAAGGAGAAAAAATAATCAGGGAGAAGAAAATTAATAAGTCCATCAATAAAGAAAGATATACACATATAAAAACAAACAGTAGAAGTCATATTTAAGGAAAAATTTGCTTCCAATAAATCAGGTACTGACAAATTATTGTAATCCTGAAAGATGATCTTGGTCAACTTATTTTATCTACAGTTTCCCTGGAACTGCAATTCTAATCTTTATGAAAAGGCACAGAATCAGAGAATCAGAGAAGTTGAGAATTTGTACAAAGCCACACAGTCTAGAATATATGTTGAATTTATTGCAGAGTGCTCATTTGACTCAAAAGTCTCATATTATTCTTTGTGATATCATTATACAGAAAATTAGAGAAGTTGTCCATTCAAGCCATGTCTTTTAAAGTACATACACCTTATTAGTCATTTACTGCCATCTTCTCTAAACTCAGAAGAGAATATTTGTAAGGGACCTAAATTCTTTGTATATGTGTGCACTCAGACAGAAAATTTGTCATGATACATGGGCAACATTGTCTGTATGAAGCATATAGGATCATATATACAGTTTACTCCAGCAATAACACATTCACCATGCTGCTGGGATGTCACAGTCCTGCTTGCAGCTTTCCACCCTCATAATCACTCCATCATAAGCTCCCTCAGCTCTCACCAGCCACATCAGCCCAGTTGGAATTTAGAACCTGGCAGAGCTGGATATAGTCTGGGGCTAGAAGTCCATAGCCCAGCACCAAATTCTGACCTCCTCTGCTGGAAGACACCCATTTTCCTTCAAGGCTAACTCTCACCTGAATGCTTGAGGGTACTCACCAGACTCACATCAGCAACTGGGGCCATGGGCAAGTAATGGACCATTAGGATGAGCAGGAGGCATGTGAGACCACAGATAAAAGAGAATTCTTGAGCTCATTCCCCCAGAGCAGCCATCAAATGTCATGTGCAGACACAGTGACACTGTCAGCCTGGTAAATATGGGGCATTACCAGTGATGGAATAAATTCTTGACTCAGGTGCAAAATCTTCCACAGCAATTGCCAATGATTACCTGAGAGGCCTAATGAGCAGCATGCACAGCTGGGATAGACTCTTCTCTGTGCTCCCTGGAGCCTCAGAAGTTCCAAGCCAGACTGATGGGGGTAAAGTTCACAGAAAGTAAGGCAGTGACTTTCCCTGATATTATTCTCTAAGTTGGCTTCTCACCTACTCCAATGTGGCAAACTTTGAATAAATTCTCATTGTGAGTAACCTCCAGATTTTCCCCAGGGGATAAGCACAAACTCCTAGAGTATAGCAGGCTCTATCTCTACAATCCATGAAGACCCAGGCTTCCTGAATTTTCCTTTAGACCTGTGCTCTTACAGCCACACACATTCTTGCAGTGTCCATCATTCAAGGGATTTTTCAAACATTTTCCTCCTTTCATGAGCCTACCATTGTCAAGAAACCTTTGTCCCCACCCATCCAAACTTATCTTTATATTTGAAGTTTTGTGATTTCTGCATTTGCCCTTCAGATTTGTATGTCATTTCTGATTTTGCTTCTCTTATCCATAGATGTCTGATCTTGACCTATATGTCCATCCAGATTGGAGAAAATGTGAAAAGATTGAGCTCCACTCTCCATACCTTAGTATGATTTCTTTTATCCCTGGTACTGTTCACTGGGCAGAATTGTTTCCTTAATCAGATATTACCAATCTGTTGATTTATAAACCTTCACAAAGTATTTGGACAACTCTGGGGTTTAAGGCTTAGTAATCAGTCCATTCATGTTTTTAGAAGCATTTATTCCTCAGGCCATATTTGTGATAAAGTATGGCAGTGGGTCTTTTGAATATATGCTGAGGCCTCCAGCATCAACCAAGCATAATTTGCTGATAGGTACAGCAACCAAGCATGGATTATCTAACCATTTGTAAAACACCACCTTCTCTAAGCCTCATGCCCAATATTTAGTCCTCCATCTCCTCTTGTTTTCTGTCATCTCAAATACCATAGAAAATTTCTTTGAATTCATGAAGACTACCCCGTTGATCATCCTCTGCAATTGGATTTTTATACTTAAACTGTCATCCTCTATGACAACAAAATCTATATGGAATACCCTCCAGGGATGAAAGAGACTCTTAGCTTCTTGAACTATGCTGCTAATGTGGCATTTTGTTGTACAAAAGCCATCTACTCCCAATATGCATCTCCTCTCAATCTATTGTCATCTCCAATACTCCAACTTTTTTTAAAAATCATGAATTAAAACTTTTCCTCCATCAAGAACCAACTTCTCATTCTTCTTCCTTAATCAGAACCACCACTTATTGGTATTTCCAGGTCATATCATGTCCTTATTTTTCATTCCATCAAACTCTCAAATTTACTCTCCTCATTACATTTAAAGTCATGAAATATGTTTTTAAAATAGAGTTCAAGAGTGATGCTTGGGATTCTGACTTTCATGGTCCTGAGAGCAAAGGTGAACAAGAAGTCATAGTGGACTCATGTGGGATAAGATGTGGTCATGGCTGTGTATTTGTGATGATAAGTATATTTGCCCTGTTTTGTGACCACATATAAATGCTCATGTGTGACCTTGTATGTAACTATGTGTGTGACATGTGTGTGTAACCTGTGTATATAAACCAGTGTGTAACTCTTTGTGAGGATACTGTGTGACCTTGTGTGTCACCCTATGTCTGTGACCTGTTTTTGACCTTGTGTATGTGATCTCATATGTGAACCCATATGTGATCTTATGTGTTTGACGCCATTTTGTGACCCCAGATGGGAAGCTGTGAGTAACCCTGATTGTAAACCCATTCTGTGGTGTCTTTTGTGAGTCATTTTATGTGACCCCATGTGTGATCCCATGCTTGACTATGTGTGTGACTATATGTATAATCTTGTGTTTGTGACACTGTGGACCCCATAGGTGAGATGTGTGATATCCAGGTGTGATATTTTGTGTGGAATTGTATTTAATTTATGAGATTGTGACCCAGGTGTGTCACCCCACATGTGGGAGGTTGAGTGTTTCTGTGTTGACTTTGGGAAGACATTTCCGCAGAGCATACAGTTCAGTAGCATCACAGGACCCTTGTTGAGTGAAGAAAACTTTTAATTATTTTGATTTGTTTAATGTGCTCCAGCAGAGAGACAGCAGATCAAGCTGCCATTCAGAGGATGGTAAATCATACAAGTAAATATAATGCTGATATATAAGGAGGTTTAATTTTCAGAGGGAAAAATATTTCAAAAGTCCAACAAATTTATGTTTGTTACAGTGACATCTGAAGTGACTTACATTGAACTATTACCATATCTTAGCATATTGTCATCTCTAGTCATACCACATGACTTCACAATTCTGTAGGACAAGTTTCACAAGCTATCTTGACCATTCATATATAGAGTTACATGGCAGTGGTTAAAAAAAAAAAAGGTACAGTGTAGAGTAAGAATGAATGAACTAGTCCTGAACTCTTAAGGATGAACTACAACAAAGTAAAAAGAGAAGTTTATTATTGATGGTAGAAAACAAAGCATGGCTAAGTTTTATCTTACTTGAGGCCAAATCAGTTAAATAATAACTAAATAATTATTTATTTAGTTATCCTGAAACAATAACTAGGTCAAACATTCAGTTTCCTTAACAGCACAAAGTAGGACATTTTCAGCACAAATCTGAATCAATCATGAAGTCATTAAATTTTAGAGTTTTCCTTTTAATTTCCTTTGAGTAGCTTCTCTGTTTGAAAATAGACTTATATCACTGTTTTCATATATTCACTCCCATTAAGAATATAATCATTATTCTCTTTTCCATGATAAGGAAGCGTCATTTGATTTTTTTCTCTCTTTATAAAGATATATTCATCCTAAGTTGAGGGAAGGATATCTCCCTCCCAAAGACAAAGACGGAGGCCTGGCATCTGGATTAGTTTGTGGCCTGAGGAGTGCTGCCCCTGCCAGTGTTTGTCCTTTCCTGTTGTTCCCATCAGCTTCTGGATGTGCCTATAGATACTCTATAGTGTGAACATCCAAACATACACTACTGTGGGGATGTGCCCTGCCTGTGCTTTTCTGATGTCTGCCACACACATTTAGTTTCTTCTGTATAACATTTTTATTTAGTGCTGTAATTTACATAAAATGAAAACATTATTTTACACAAATCTGGAAAAGTTCCAGTTCCCTTCCTTCTGTCACCCTCCCCTTGGGCAAACCATTGAAATTGGTTTGGGGTGTTTCCTTCAAGGGATTGTTTTAGTGCATTATACACATAGTGATATAGTGTTTTACATAAATGGTATCACACTATTTATATTGTTCTGTGATATTATTTATATAAAGATATTTCCAATCAATACCATATGCATTTGAATGGCTGTCCTCCAGAGTGTGGCTGCACCATGGCATATTTTCATCTTGACAGCAAATATGTACTTCCTTGCAGGAAAACCTTGATACATGTTTGTGTACCTTTTGTTCCCTTACAGGTCCCTTCCATGGCCTGTGTCTTCCTGTCCCAACTGACTCATCTCTTTACCATTTCTTCAGTTCTGCACTGCATTCTCTCCATTAACTCTAGCTTTCTTATCATCTCTTCCTACTCCATTGTCACTACTGTTCCATCTCAGCAGGGAGCATGGAAATGACTGAAACCTCCTCTCTCCAACAGTTCAAATATATTTTCTTGTGAACCCAAGTCTTCACCCTTTTGATAGGGCATTGGTGTAAAATGAGAAAAGTGTAGGAAGCAAGGCACCTTCTTTGGAATTCTTCTGGGCAGTTAGTTCCTGAGATATGCTGGTGATGGGCAGTAGGAGGACCCTTGAGTCTGTCTGCCCTGTTTTTCAACCTGTGGGTGTGATCCAACCTAGGTCAGCACTCTCTGGAGACCAAAAGAAGGGGAACTGTTTTTCTTGTGGGTACAGGTGAAGACATTTTGAGTAAATGTGGAAATATAGACTGAAGAGCTGGCTCTGTCTGAATCCCAGCTTGTCACCTTAGATGAGTCACCTTATTTCCATAGGCCCTTATCTGTGTATTTTCCATGGGCAAAATAGATCCTCCTTCAAAGTAAAACAGATAATGAGTAGATGAGAAACAATCTATTATAGCAAAAGAATGGTACATTCATATTGGATGCTTAGTAAATCAATTCCTTTCTTACATATAAGATGTTCCAAAATAAAAGAGCCATAAATATATCAAACTGGTGATTAAAAATAAATATCATATTATTTTCAAAAAACTCTAGGTGACAAGAATGTCTTTATGATCTCTACCAACACTTTGAACTTGATCAGCATTTGCAAAGTTTCCTATGGAAGCAAATTAAAATGAGGACACAACATATCAAAAACTATGGGATGCAGCAAAAGCAGTGCTAAGGGGGAAATTTCTAGCCCTAAATGCCTACATTAAGAAGGAAGAAAGAGTTAACATCAAAGACCTAACTTCACACCTGGAGAAACTAAAAAAGAACAAGAAACTAATTCCAAACAAACCAAAGGAAATAAAGATTAGAGCAGAATAAAATGAAATTGATAATAAAAAATCAATAAAGAAAAGTAACAAAGCCAAAAGATTTGAGAAGATTAATAAAACTGATAAAGAAAAAAATAGACAAAGACAAAAGAGAGAAGATACAAATAAATACCATCAAGAATGAGTGAGCAGACATTATCACTGAGTATCACTGTGTATCATAAGCACATACTAAAAATAATTGTATACCAACAAGTTGGACAACTAAGAAGAAATTGATGAAATTCTAAAAACACACAAGAAACCTATACTGACAAAAGAAGAAATAGCAGGAATCAAAAGATCCATCACAAATGATGATTTTGAATTAGTCATCAAAACTTCCTAACTAAAAAAAGCCAAGGACCAGATGGCTTCACAGGTAAATTATACCAAACATTCCAAAAAGAACTAACATGAACCTTTCTCAATCTCTTCCAAAAATCAAAGAGTAGGGAAATTCTCTGTGGCACTTTGAGATTATCTTATAAATAAACAAATAAATAAACAAAGAAAGACTATATTTTTAAACTGATTTATTCCTCTGGGAGCAATACAATTTGATTACACTAAGTTCAGTCAATGTGTCTGTGATTAAATTACCTGTTAATAATAGTACTATTTTTATTCTACCATGTCAGTAAGGAATGACTCAGGTTGAGTCTCTAACCCCTTGGTAGGTCTGATATAAACAGATGATTCACACAGAAAGACACAATTAGACACAGAGGGGAGAACTTTTTCATTTTTGTGATCCTGTCATGTGACAAAAAGATAGCTCAAATAGCTGATGCCCCACAGAGAGTGGATCATTTGCCTGATAGCTTACAGCTGAACTTGGGAAGAGAGCCAAGACTGATAAATGAGGCCTGGAAAGAAACAAGCCCTATACCAAAAGAAAGAGGACTTTACTAAACAATGAAGCATCAAGGATCTGGGCCCATCAGAGCCTCAAGAAGAAAAGGAAGCCCAGAGGGGAAGATACAGACCAGCCAGTGATCTGTGACAATCTTGCTTCAACATGTGGGTACTGATTTTGGTGAAACAGCAACCTTGAGTTGGATTTTTATTGGTTTGGAATTGTAAGATATTACACCCTTTATGAAAGGCAACCTATGTCTGGAACTTTTCATTGGTACCCCTTTCGGCAGGGGAACACATAATCTAAACCTATTCAATGATGCCAACATCACCCTAATAACAAATCCACATAAAGATGCTACAAGAAAAAAAAAATTACAGACCAATCTCTCTAATGAAATTAGATTAAAAAATCCTCAACAAAATACTTGTAAAATGCTTCCAACAACACATCAAATGAGTTACATGCCATGATCAAGGGAGTTTATCCAGGTATGCAAGGATGGTTAAACACAAGAAAATCAGTCAAGAAAATACACCACATTAACAAATTCATGAAAAAATTTACATGATCATCTCATACCATTTGAAAATGACATGATGCTATATATAGAAAATCCTGAGAAATCTGCAACAAAACTACTAAAGTTGATAAATGAGTTCAGTAAAGTAGAAGGATATAACAACAATATGAAAAATCATTGGTGTTTCTCTACTCTATAAAGGGGCAATATGAGAATGGAATCAAGGAAAAACAATGAAAAGAATTTAATATCTAGGAATAAATATTTCAAAGATGTAAAATACTCATACAGAGAAAATTATACAACATTGCTTAAATAAATCCCATAAGACAAAAATAAATGGAGGAATAGTTCATGTTCATGGATCAGAAGACTAAATATTATTTAGATGTCAACTCTTCCCAAATTGATTAACAGATTCAAAAAAATCCAAATAAAATTCCAACACCATTTTTAGCAGACATAGAAAAGCCTAATGTGAAATTTATTTGGAAGGGTAAAGAGCCCAAAATAATGAAAAATATCTTGTAAAAGAAACACAAAGTTGGAGAAATCTCACTATTTGACTTTAAAGCACATTACAAAGCTTCAGTGGTCAAAACTACATGGTATTGGCACAAGTATACACATATTGAACAATAGAGCTGAATTGAGTGTTCAGATATAGCCCGATACGAGTAAAGCAAAATAATATTTGACAAGGTCACCAAACCCACTCTACTGGGA
>JAQZBX010073852.1:0-14851 GCA_029593785.1 Cabassous unicinctus | reverse complement strand
AAAAAAAAAAAAAAGAATAACTGAAAACAGAATCACTAATGTTATAAATTAGAGAAACAAATAAATTAAAATCTGGCAGTTATCAGCAAAAGTACAACAAATACAACGGTATAAAAAGAAACAAAGAAAATTGCTAGAAAATTTTATGCATCATATTCTTTCAAACCAGCAAAATATGCTCCTGCATACAAGGGAACAAAAACAGAATTTTTTTCCCTGTAAGGTAAATAAATGGGAGTTCTTTTTTTTTTGATATTGTGGATGGGTAAATGTGTTTGTAACGTTAATTCTACTAAGCTATTACAGAATGGACCAGGAACACATTTATGGATTCTGGGGGTGATGTACACTGTAATTCTTTGATTATGATTGTGGATATGCTAGCCAAAATTTAAGAAAAAGAAAAGAAAAAATAATATATGAACACAGAAGTACAAGACAAAGGCAAATGAGACTTTTCCTATATCTTAGCAACATTATATGGAAATCAAGTTTAAATGCAGTCCACTCTGCTTTTGAAGAGGCTTTGTTTCAGCTCCCAAATCTTGATAGCTTGATGCAGTCTCCTATGAGAACACTCAGATTTCTTCTTAAACAACACAACTTTTTTAGTGATGTAGCTGCTTTTAGTAGACATGTCTGCATGGGACTGATAACCAATCACTATCTTTGAAGGAACCTTACCTTGTATACCCTTTCTATATGTGTAACAGCTTCTCTGGTCACATTCAGTAGCCCATATTGCTCTTATCACCTTTAGTTCTAACATTAACAACAGCTCCACATACATCATCACTGTAGTCATCAAAAAATTCTCCAATAAGGCACAGCAGTGTCTCTAGCTAAAAGCTATCAAGGTCAATTGTTCTTTACTGTTTGTTCAATGTAATTAGCCATCGCCCTCCTCATTTGTTTTTTTCATCTTCCCACATAGGCTCAATACCATCCTTAAAAAGTGAGTAGTCACAGCCAGGCATTAAATTACTAGGTAATTGGATATGTTTGTACAGACTTCAGGATTGCATGAATGAAATAAGCCATTTTTATCCTTGGAGGAATTCAACAGTAGAACAGACAAATGGTTGGTTCCCAAACACCACAAACTGTTATTGCTGCCCAAAATTATTCAGCAGTATCAAACTCTGAGATCAGTTGAAGGTATGATTGTCAAATTTTGCTTTTATCATTTTTCAAAAACCAAAGTGCCCATTTGTTCTTTGTTGGATGTTTAATATAGTGTTCTGGGTTAGCAGCCACCAAATTAGATTTTGTTTTCTCTTTTTTTAATAGGTGGGGAATTAGGAGTAGAGAGGTCTCCAGTTACATAGTTACCATCTTCTACAAATAAGTCTTTATGGCTATGAGATTTCAAAGTGAGTCAGGAGGTCATTCCAGAGGTTAGACTTGAGCATGTCTCAGGAGGATCTCAGTGACAGCCACAGAAATAGTGTTTCAAGCAGGGGACTACTCAGGGATCTAAAGACATCTGACATTATAGATAGGGCAGACAATCTCAAGAATTTGGCACCTAGTCAGTGGGCTTTACCTTGGAATATTTGTTCTCCCATGCAATGAAGTTATACACATTTACAGTATCCCTACACATGGCTCTTCTGTCCCTTTTATTTGAACCTATAGTTAGCACTATACTTGCTAAATATATACCCCAGAGACTTAAATCCTCATTTTGTTCATATGCCATTTGAGCCCAGAATCTCAGCAGAATTGAAACACTTACTCTCTAGTTCATTGAACTCACTTGGGACAAGTAACAAAAAGATGATAATGGACAATGTCCATCCCAAAATACAGAGAGTATCTACAATTGCAAGCAATACAATTCCAACCATCTGCCCCATGGAATCTAAACCCGTTCTTAATCAGAAATAAAGTGGGCATCATTATCCCAATATACTCAAGAGTAGGGAATGAACAATGGACTATTCTCTTATAAACTTATTATTCTAACAAAGAAAGAACTTGAATAATTGTAGTAAAGACAGTGGCCACCAGAGGTTCTGAGGGGAGGTAAAAGGATGAAAAGATTTAATGTGGGGGCATTTTAGGGACATTGGAATTGTCCTGCATGACATTATTATGGTGGATACAGGTTATTATATATTTTGTCAAAACCTGTAAAATTGTGTAAAGCAAAGTGTAATCTATAATGTAAATTATAGACTAGTAGCAATGAATCAATATGTGTTAATCAATTTTAAGAAATGTACCATGTTAATAAAAGATGTTGTTAATGTGGGAAACTGTGAGTAGGGGAGGGGGTGAGGTGTATTTGATTTCCATAGATTTTTGATATAACATTTACTTAATCTAAATCTCCTATAAAAATGTTTTTTAAAAACCTCCCCCAAAATCAAATGTCCAAGACCACATGGCTTCGCAGATGAATTCTACCAATTATTTAAAGATCTAATACCAATCTTGCTCAAATTCTTGCAAATAATTGAACAAGAAAGAATGTTACCAAACTCATTCTGTGAAGTTAACATTACCCTAATACCATCCAAAAAAAGGAATTATAAAAAGATAAAAAAGGAATTACCATGTTATATTTAATTTTTAAGATTTCTTGTTGTCATGAATTAATATGTTTAATTTCCTAATTTTAAACAACTTATATTTTTTGACATAAATATGTCTTGGTCATGATATGTATCTTTCATGCTGATATTTTATAAAATTTTTTAAAAGCTTGACTTTTTTTTGCTTTTGCAGTACTTAATTTCTTTAACATGTCTTCTTCTGCATCAAGTTCCATTTTTGTTTACCAAACTTCTTCCCAAGTATTCTATCCTCCTTTTCTAATTTTGAATGTTATATTATATCATTTATGCATATCTATCAGGCTCATTTCTCCCTTAAGTGTTCTTTTGAAATGAATCTTTTCTAGTAGTTTCACTAATGTGGTATAAAAAGAAAGTGTAACTGGGCATTAGGAAGCTGAATAATTGTCATTTCTGATAAATTTAGTCCTCATAACTATTTCATATTTCCTGGTTAAGAACTTCTCTTTAACATCTTTTAATTTTTTTGCCTCTATTGCCTTAATCAGTTTTGTAGGTTATTTTATTTTTCATTTTGAATCTGTATATGTGTTCACATAAAAGAACATGTCTTTCTTATAAAGATAGTATCAATATTTATTTGTAATATTCTTCCCTCCATTTTCTCTGTTATCTTATTACTTCTAGATATTGGCACTCCTAATTCAATGCTATTTTATGTCTCTGTTATCTTATATTTCCCCCTGGTTACCATTTATTGGCTTTATGGTCTCCACAATAATTTCCTCTCCTGCATTTGATTTATTTCAAAATTCATATTTGTAAAGTCTGAGAAATTTTTCTTTTATTCTTTTCTCATTATCCACCATTTTCTCTTTCTTTATATATATGTATATGTTTGTTTTTGTTTTTATTTTAAAATGTTACAATCTTCCAAACAGAAATTAAACTTTTTTCTAAATGTTGCATTAGGTAAATATATTTTTATTGATACCCTGATGTGACATAGTCAAACAGGAAACTATATTGGCCTTTTGTGAATAGTGTGGCCTGAGTCACAAGTGGGAATGGCTAAATGAAATCTGGAGAAAGTGTCATTTATAGATGGGATCCAAGGATAATTTCTGAAAGGGACAAGAAGGCCAATGGACTACCTGTTTAGAACTTCCTGGTCCATTAGTTTAAGAATGATCCTGGGCAGTATTTTTATCTTTGGCCTAGGTCAGGCAGGTAGGGCAGCTTTTTCATTCTGTTCCAGGTTCTTCTGATGACAGTGGCAATACATGTATGGAGTCGCAGTTAGGATGGTATCTGAAATTCCATGGACCATCTTCTTTCAGATCTGTAAGGTGATTATCCATACAAATGCTTGCTCTGAACTACTCAGTTTCAAAATATAACCGAGAAAGAAGTTCCGCTTGTGGTTAAGGTATATGTCTTCAGGAATGAATGTGGAACATTCATATGGGTAACAAAAGGGTTATTAGGAGAAGAGATGATTTTTATCCAAATGTCTCAGCCCCATAGAGGAGCTTATTTTATATGCCTGTTCAATTCTTGCCAATGGCCAGGAAATATGGCCAAGCCCATGAGTCAGTAAGCTTCCTAATTACTTATACGCCTTACTAGAATATCACTATTGCAATGCCCATTAGAATTTGAAGGTGAAGGATAACAAAGATGCACCTAGAATATATCAATACCAATAGTTCATTCATTAATTGGGTTCTGACAGTGGAGGTTTGTAGGGGCCATAGGAATGTGCCATAATTGGGCTTGGCTAGTGTTTCAGTGGTGGTATCTTCAGATCAAAATCAGAGAGCATTATCAGTTTTACTCCTTTTGTCAGGCATTACAGGGATCACTGTACATCTGTATCTAAATGACCTAAGAATGAAATTTGTTCCCCTACTCTCCCATTGACCTGTAACCTTTGTGCCCCTGGAGACAGAGAGACCACAGTGGAAAAGTCCAGGTAAAAATGCTGTCATGCTCTCTAACCTATCCCAAAGCACTGAGGAAGGGTCAGAACGAACAACCCTGTGTCTATCACAGGGTCCAACATAGTAGGACCACAAAGGTTATTTTGGCTGATATACAGGGAGCTACTGTATATCAGCTGTTTTCAGCCTAAAACTCCCAATGTGGAACAGGATGGGTTCACCCAAGTTTGCACAAATTTTGTATTTTGCTTGAAGCAGAGAGAACTTCCTGCGAAGCCAACCAGTGGAGATTTTCCTAGTTGGAGGAGTTGATTTTTCTTTTACTTAGGTAGTCCATCTCACCCTGCCATTTAATCTTGAAAGCAGGATGTTCTGGTTACCCAGGGTGAACATAAGCAAGGGGCTTCACTGCCTCCATTGTCATGGTGTGGACATTTATGGACCCTGACCCATATCAAAACCCAGAAAGAGCCACCTCTGCTGCAGCAGCTGCTCAAGTCCACCCAGTGGACTTTCTTGCCAAAAAAACTTTCTTGCCAAAAAAACTTTGGGATAAACATTTGCTCCACCCCTAATGCCACTGCCAGTGCTCTCTTCATGGTGGCTGCTGTCAGGGAACTCTGAAGGAGTAGCGGATGAAACTTACTCTTCTCAGTGACACTTTCCTTTACTAACTTTAACAACATTATCTCTATTTTTTTATAGGAGAGCTAGTTGTCTAATTTCTCTTTAGGGCTCCTGGCCAAAGTGATTCTGAAGCATTCAACATTCTTTTCAAGTGAAGTTTCAACAATTTCCAGTGCCTTAGGATGGGAATTAGAAGCAGATCTCTGGAATTGCTCAGCTCATAGGTTCTATGTGAAAGTCAGTGATCCCACTGTTGGAGGCTCACAAACAGTTACTAGAAAAACACTTGACTAGTTTTTTTGTAACCCCTCTGTTATGTCTCTAATCAGATATAGCAGGCAAGCCCTGTTAGGAAGCTAGGGCTAAAGGGAAAGATAAACATTTCCACTTAGTTCTGCAAAGTTTATATATACAAAACACTAGCATTCACCAAGACTGACACATTGGTTTCACTAGCATTTCCCCAGACTCAATGTCATAGCTGACATAAAGCCCCTATGGATTCTACTAATACCCCTCAAGAAGGTTCCATGGATTCCACTAGCATCCACTTTGTGAAGTGAAGTGTTCCACAGGACCCTCAAACTCTTGCAAATGACCAACTGGTGTCCTTGCAGAAGGAAAGCCTTGTAGCCTCTTGTAGCATCTCCCAAGATTGTCCCATGGGATCCCTAAACTTTCTTCTATTCCAGAACATCATTTGCTTAATTGGCTCTCCTCCTCTGGGCACCAATTTGGTAAAGTATGAGTTGAGTTGTTGCGGCCAATGGTAGCCAATTAAAAGGTCAAAACTAAAATGGAATTATAAAGTCATTTTTCGTCATTTAGAAAAAAGTATTTGTAAGAGAATGAACTGAGTAGAGCTGCTGATTTGTTCCTGTCTGTCTTATTTTCAATGGAATAGTTCCAGAAATGGAGATTCAGATGGATCATCACAGACAAGGAATCATACCATTGTAGAGAGATCCTTGAGAAAAATGCTCCTGCAGTTTTATGGTCTCAGTGTCTATGAAGTGAAGAAATACTGAAATCAGAGTCATGGAGAAAGCGTCTTCAAATTTTCCCTGTCCTCCCACCAAGAAGTAGTTTTCAAAGGAGGTGCATTAGAAAGTCTCATTTCTGGGCCACTTATAGGGAAGCCTTCTGATGGGTGAACCGAGCTAGGAATGCAGATGTGCACAAAATCATTATTTATAAACCCATGATAATAAAAATCTTAATGTAAACACCCTAGAATCCTAGAGTTAACTGTTTTACTCATTTTTCATGAACTTTTCTTCCACCTAGCAAGTAAGCACTTTCCCAACTGGAAATACAGTGTCACAGCATGTGTGCTCTAATTTAATTAAAGCCTAGTAAGACAAATATTCAAAATATCTGGTGCACTTTATGAGATGGCTTTCTCTGTGGTGTCCCTCTTAAAAGAGGATATAATATCCTAATTCATGAATGGTAGACTTGGACACTTGACTTCATAAACAAATAAATCTGGAAACATAAGAATGTGTATATAAGTTCCAGCATATTGGTACATGTTCACTATCACTTATTTCTCCACAAGAACATCATCATTCCTTATTTTGGCTTCTCCTATAGCCTGGGTATTGTATATGGATGACGTGTAGCAAAGCCAAGACCAACACAGAAGGGATATGTGTTACAAGTTGAAAATAATCTTTGCTGCTCTCATCACCAACACTTACATTGTATTGTTTATTGCAACATAAGAGTTTTATCTGAATGATACAAAATCAAATGCTTTCCAACTTATACATACATACCAGTGATATACAAGGATTTCTCTTGCTCCAAATCCTCAACAACATTTAGGGGTTTCAGAATATTTTTTCCAATCTACTGAATTTATGGCAGTATTTCATTGTGTAGGCCACTACTACTGTATTAATTAATTAATTCATTTTACCATTGGTTCAATGTTCTTGCTCTAAACCTTTATATACATTGCATCATGCAATGGTAAAACTTTTCTACAACTTCCTTTGGAAATGATTTTCAGTTCCACTGGATAAATCATGGAGACTGTAAGTGCTGATTCATAGGATAGATTATAATTAGTTTTATAAGAAAATGTTCATCATTTGCAAAATGTTTAAAATGTCTCAAATGAACAAAAAAAATGCATGAGAATTTAGGTTGAGCATAATCCTCACAGCCAAATCATGTCAATTGTTTTATATTCTAGCTTACCTATTATTTATTCTGTCACAAATAAACTGCTGTTGAAACCTTCTGGGGATTTTTAATTCTTCTACTGTTATTCAATTCTAGTGTTTTTGGCTTGTTTCCTTTTCCTTATATTAATTCATGTCTCCCTGATGTTCTTTATGCCTATTGTTGAACTTTTGGAAACCAAGTTTACATCTCTGTTTGGTATATCCTTAGTCTTGACTTCATTCTAAATTGTTTCTGATGTTTTATGCTTTTCCTTTGGATGGACCATTATTTCATATCTTTGTTTTGTATTCTATTGCTTTGCCCTGTATATTTTAATGTTTTATTTTGCTGTCTTTGGTGTATTTTCTTTCAAAGTCCAGGCCTCCAACAAAGATGATTAGCCTTAGAGAAAAGCATGGATTCCTCTCTGTGTTTTCTGTGCCTGTGTCTTGTCTGTGTCATATGCTAATGGTCTTATTAATTTTCTTGTTTACAGGAATCTGAATGCCCACTCTACACAAGATAGAATGGATATATTGTGCAAGATCAAGAATACCAATACATGCATTGTGGGAGAAACAGAAAGAAAATAATGAGAAAGTGGCAGAAGGAATATTCAAAGATATAATGGCAGGAAACTTTACAGATGTAATGAGAGACATGTATATACAAAATCAAGGAGACCAAAGAATCCCATACAAGATAAAATCATAGAAAAACATTCCCAGACACTTTGTAATCAGTCAAATGCCAAGGACAAGGAGAGTGTTCTGAAAGCTGGCTCTGTTTCATAGTGCTGAAGGGTGATATGTACCAGGCCAGTGAAACTCTGGAGCTTCTCTCCAGGACCCACTGTGCTGCAGCATGTTGGCTGTGTGAAGAAAATAGCTAGTGGAGCAATAATCGCCAGAGTAATGGGAGTAGAATCTGAAAAATCACAACTGACTTTATGGCCTGCTCACACAGAGAGACATGTACGGCATTGCAAACCTGTAGCTTAGATAACTAACTGCAGCTCAAAGAGGAGCTTGTGTGTTGATTAGTTTTAAGTACTGTATCTATATACTTGATGAATATAACATCTCTTCTATTGTAAGTCATATGCAGAGGGATAATGAACATGTTAAGCTTATCTTAGGAAACTTGCTTCATTTTAAAAGTAATTGATGAACATGTTTATAAGATAAATGAATGGCTTTCTTAAATACAGTCTATTTATTTTTTGCCATATGCTTGCCTTGTTGTTGTCTATATTGTCTTTGTGAGTTTATGACTAGGGCATTGTCCAAAATGATATAAAGATTTTCAGGCCTCTAATCAGTAAGAAGCAACTTCAAAAGATGAAACCTTCACGCATTCTCACATTTGTTGCTACTTTAAGCTATCAAAGTGAAATTTTCTTTCTTTGAAGAAACAAGGCTTACATCTCCTTAGCTCCCATTTGGACAGACTTATGCTCACTGGCATACATTGCCGCCTCCATAGCTTATGGACACACCAACCTAGCCCTCTCATTCTGTGCGTCCCTATCCTTTCTTAGTTCAGCCCACTTTTAGATCCACTTTCAACATTTCTCTTTATTCTTCTAATAATCCTCTGTGTTTTCAAAGCCCTAAGCAGGCCTATCTTTTACAGTTTGGATGCTTTATAGAGCAAATTAAAAGTCAAGAGGGAATTTCATCCAGTTCCAACCATGGTACCAGACCCACCTTCCTTCAACCTCAATAGAATAGCCAAAGAATTCCACCCACTTTCAGGCAGGGACTACTGCCCCTAACAGCAGAAAGCAGCTACAAAAGAATCCTTCAGCTCCCTCTTAAGAATAACGGTTTAAACTCTCTGAGTGGGGAGTTGAGGCAAGTGTCTATAGGAAATCAGGGGAGATGGCTGGTCAGAACAAAGCTGTAACCATCACAGCCAACACCAGGCAAAGAATATGACCACAAGACCCTACCTAGACACCCCATGAAGGGTGGCAGCTATTCACAAACAAAGCTGTAACTCTTACAGCCTAAAAGCCCACCAAGAAACTGGTCAAGAGGTCCTATATGAAGCTCTGGGCTCAAAAGAGGCCTCAGAGAACTCCAAAGATAACTGGTCAACCTGCATGGTTCATGGTATAAACCAATAGTAAGGTAAAACAGCAATCAATCAGCACAATGTATAGCTGTGATTCCTCCTTAGTATGGGGAAAGGGGAAGTGGAAAAACCAGCCTTAAAAGGCCTCTGGCCTCAGCTCCAGAGCAAGTATTTCCCTTGAGCATAACCAAACCCATATCTCAGGTGTGTACTTTCCATTTTTTCTCATTTTGCAATGAACTCTTTAATTTCTTTCCTACTCTACGGCATGTCCTTAAATTCCTTTACCTGACATGCCAAGAACCTAGGAACTCATTTGCCAGCAATGTAATGATCTGCTGACTATCATAGAAAATAATTTGCATGTCACAGAGAATGTGGCATTTGCATTCTACAGAAAATAGTGATGAGTTTACCTAGTCATGCTTACTTTAAAGTAAGAAAATGAAGAAACATTCTTACATATCATGAGATGTAATGGGTTGAGAGGATGGATGAAGGTGAAGGTAAATGCAAATGAGCTTCATATGATGAAAAGTAATGCAAATCATGCCATGATTTTTAAATCACAAAATTGGCAGAAGCCATTGAAGGATGTTATTTCTTTCAGGGCATGTGTTGATCCACTTATAGAAGAATAACCTGCACATTTTTGGGAAAGAGTTGAAGAGGAGAAAGAGCTGGAAGATGAACCAGGCTAGTATTTTAATTATGCATTAGGGTTTCTGAAATATTTAAACAAGATCTTCCATTAGAAAAATATGGTGGTGTGGGAGGAAGAAAGACTTGTGTTCAACACTGAGATCATTTTCCAAATTAATGTCCATTTTGATTGTTCCTAATTGGAAGGTTAACATATTAACTTTTGTTTGATAAAGAATACTACCTTCATGAAAAATAAATTATTCTTGAAAATCACTGAATTAAATCATCATTGTTGATTCCAGAAAAGAGAAAAAAAAATGCATTTAGAAGACATGGCATGTATGACATCAGTGATATATTTAGGAAGAAAAAAGAGAATTTGTAGACCAATTATATTCAGAATATAAAATACAAAGATGAACTGAAGAATTTAAAAAATATTTTAGTTTGGTAAATTGGACAATCAATGGCATTACCTGAATAAATGAAATCAGAAAAACAAAACAGTTTAATGATTGAGGAGAAGGAAAAAGTTCATTTTTGAAGTGTGAAAAATGAAGTGCTTATTGCATATTCAGATAAACATGGTGAAGAGAAAGTTAGAAATACAAGACTGGAAGACATTACATGAGAATGATGATAAAGATTTGAAAGTAAAAATTAAAGCCAAAAAATTAAATAGATTTTTCCAGCTATACTATGTAAAAGAAGGATTATTTTTTCCCAAAACTCAATATTGTCATAGAATATGAAGAAATATCAATATTTACATGTTGCTAAGTTTCAGGAGCCAATTCAGCATGGGAAGAAGAATTATTTAGTGAGGGAAGAGAAGCAACTATGCATTGCCATTGGGAGATATCATGGAATTGGCCTGGTCACCAGTGTAAAATACCAGAAAACAAAAGGCTGATGTGAGGCTCAAGTCTAATAATCAGTATTTGAACTTATGAAGAATCCACAAGTTTTAACTCTAATACTTAATGTTTTCTTCAACAACACAGTTTCTGCAGAGCACCTTCCATGTCTTTGCTCCTCAAACAATAGATAACAGGGTTCAAGGTATGTATGACAATGGTTTAAAAAATGGAGGCCAGGGAAACCTGGGTCTCAAGTTGTGAAACATCCAGTTCCATAAAACAAAATAATTGTAGTTAGATGAGAGGAACAGGTGGAAAATGCTTTCCACCTACCATCCACAGAGGAGATCTGAGCAATTGTGCAGATAACACAGAATAGGAATTGTCAGGGCAAAGGAACTCATGATGATGCAGTTGCTATCAGCAAATCCCAATTCCTCATTGATGTGGTAATCAGTGCAGGAAAGTCTCATGAGAGGAGGAATGTCACAGAAGAAATGTTCAACAACACTGGGCCCACAAAAGGGGAGGGAGAAGATGTTCACTGTGTGTAAGGCTGAATAAATGGTCCCTGCCATCCAGACCATGATGACCAGTTCAGAACAAATTCTCTGACTCATCATGGAGGCATAGAGCAGGGGCCTGTAAATGGCCAAGCACCAGTCATAGGCCATGCCTGTGCGCAGAAAGCATTCAGTAGAACAAAATATAATAAACATATAAAGCTGAATTACACACTCCTGGTAGGAAATGACACCAGAGCCAAAGACGGAGGTCACCAGGGCCTTGGGGATGGTGACAGAAATGTAGCCCATGTCCATAAAAGACAAATTCTTCAGAAAAAAATACATGGGAGAATGGAGCCAGCTTTCCTTGATCACAGCTATGATGATGGAAAGGTTTCCCAGAAGGCCAAACAAGTAGTCAAACAAGAAAAATAAGATAACTATGAATTTCAATTCCAGGGTATCTGAAAAACCTCTGAGGAGGAATTGTGTCACTCTTGTCTGATTAGACATTTTCATTCCCCTTGAAATTTTATAATATTATGCTTACAATAAGTAAGAAAACAGAAGTAAGAAACTACCTTTGACCATGACTGTGCATGTGCAACTTCTCAGTGAAAAATCAAACCAATTAACTTGTTTAATGATGATATTTCATTGAATCATGTGATTATTTTAATTACTCAATTTGCATTGGTTCCAATTATTCCAATTATTCTGTCCTGAGTGAGAGAAAAGCAGAGAGAAAACAGAGAGAGAACAACGGAATAAACTTCCTCTTAAATTTTAGATATCTTTGGTGAGAAGTCCCTGTTTTACTCTTCCATTTATGGAAACAATTGATTTCTTCCTGGTGTTTTAACATTAATTCATTTGGTTATGTCTTACCAAAAAGTGATATGAATTGTTAGAACAATTCATTTTACATATTCTAATTTCACAGTTTACATAAGGCCCCGTATTTTTTTTCCTACTAGTTATCATGCTCTATCCAAGTCACCATAACCTGTGGTAGGTAATTCTACTCTTTCTCAAAATAATGTTATTCTTGAGGATTCTCTCTCAGCTAAAAAATATATATTTTTAAACCTCAATGAAAAACGTCATCTTTTGATTGAATAAGTGTACTCTAGACTTACATTACACGTTACCTTTTATATGTTTAATCCATAATGTATCAGAATGCCATATATATATTTATATGTATGTTTTAAATTTCTCTTTATATATTTTTTATTCTATACATGAATGTTCAACTTGGCATCTGAGTTTTATCTGTTGCTCCTAACTTCTGGCTTTCAAATTCAATGACTATAAAATCAATTGGATTCTACACATTCAACCTATCCTATGACTGTCATCTCTGCTTAACACTGATGATCCATATCTGCACCCATATAAGAGGTTTATCGGAGGCTCCTAACATCAACTGTTGCTTCCTTCCAGCCAATTCTACATTGAGTAGCCACACTTTATTTCTCTCAGTAATAGGGTTACTTTATGTATTGTCTGTTAAAGCTCTTTTTAAGACACTATTATTTAAAGAGACACATTTCTCATCCAGTATAATAGCACAGAAGCAGTGCATGATTTCAAGCTTGTCCCCTATCTCACAATCATATTGAAATATTTTGGCTTTCCCTAAATGTATAACCTAATCTAATGGTTCCCTATCTTTATTTATGATGTTATTTCTTTAATTCCCATTCCTCTTATGAACTTGTTGGTGCCTTCTCTTGTTTCTAGTCTGTTTCCCCATGACCATTTTTCTACATCTTATAAATAGTTAAATACTAAGACCCAGAGAAATTGATAATATTTACATGTTTTCATATATGAATTTTCTTTCTGTAGGTGAGTTCTTTAGAAAGAGGGATGATCCTTTATTCTTTATTCTTATGGAGTAATTTTCAGGCCCAATGCATAAGATGTACTTCATCAGTGAATAAATAAATGAATAAAATAAAAAGGATGCCATTTTTGGAAGTTTCCCCTTATATATTAGCAATTTTGGTCACACTGTTCTGTCAGAGTTTTCTGCAATATTTCCAGATGCAGGAATTTTAAAGTTCTCTCACATTTACAGTCACACTGTTCTAAACAGTCATTAATATCAAAGTATGCAATAAAATGATAGTGTTTACTAAAAGAGTTACAACCATGGATATTTTTATGTTGCTCTGAGACTTTCCTTCTCACATTTCATCAGAGGTGCAGATAAGGGGTATTAGAAGAAAATGGATGAGCTAAGTCATCATATTCTTTTATTAATTCCAAAAACTATAATTCTTTCATGTATATATATATATATATATATATATATATACACACACACATATATGTATAAGCATTAAAAATAAGAAAGAGTCAATTTTGATTGAGACCCTCCTATTGCTGCTTCTATGACAATCTAGTAAGAAGAAGAAGTCAATTTTTAACTTATCAAGAATATCATATATATGCTTCTTAATTCTTCTTGAGAACAGAGAAATCTATGAAATTCCCAAAGAAATGGCAAGATTTATAGACAGCACACCCCTTTCAGAACTTATAGTTGGGTAAATGTCACTGTGAGTCTTATCCCAAATGGTAGCCTGCAAATGTTTCACTAGATCTGCCTCCTGCAAAAGGTCAGTATAATAACAGAGGGACTGTATGGGGGCAATTGGGCATAAACAATGTGGTGAAGTGCCCATGTCTCCCATAATTTCTGAAAATATCACAGAAGAACAAACAACACAAGCATATTTCTCTGGGGGATGAAGGGGTATTGGGCAGAGAAGAAGCATCCACATTCAGTAGGAATTTAACAGTAAGGAATAAATGGATCCACCAATGTACAACAAGATATCCAGAGTGATACAAAGATGTTAATGGCTACCAGTCCAAAGTGTAAATAAACAGGATTGGTGATTGTGCTCATTGAATGAGGCTACTTGAAGATATTCATTGGCCATATGTCTCCTCCCTCCCCTCTCCCATTGTTAAACAAGGCACTGTGAAAAGAACCTATCACAAAACACCTGTTCATTATAGAAAAGGTTTATGGCAAATCATGAATGCGTTTGAATAAGTACTTAAATGATTGACAAACTGTAGAGATATGAATTATACCCAGAAAAAACTAGTGTACAGTTGATCTCATCAGAGGAAATTGAAGTTCAAGATATTTGTTGTATTTGCTTGTGGAAATCTACAATGGTATTTATGACCCTTGATTTTGTGGCTTGTGAAAATGTGTATCTTCCAAACTATGAAATATTTTTCTTATAAAATATTTTTCTTAATACTAGAATTTGTGACCATTAAAATGAGGAACAAATAAAGGAAGCTCATTTTTATCATTCACATTTGCCCTAACACACTAAAATAAGAAATAATATAAAATGTAGGATTACTTAAAAGAAAAAGAAATATGTTAACTGATTTAAGCAGATTATGTTCTTATTTCTACATTATCAAAACATATAAACCTTTTTATTAATACAAGTCTT
>JAQZBX010073851.1:0-14849 GCA_029593785.1 Cabassous unicinctus | reverse complement strand
TCCTTATTTTTACATATATGCCTTATAGTTAATGTCCTCATTTCCTCTTACTAGGTTCTGGTTTGTAGATAATTAAATCCATGCTCTTCTCTGCTCACAGGTGCAAACTGGGAATTCTCCTGGGGGCTGTGGGGCCATGGATTATTCTGTGCCTCCCACTTTCCTCTAGTAGGTGCGTCTTCCTAACGTCAGCACAACCAATGGTTGGAAGACTACGTCAGCCCAATGTCATACATGTTTCTAAATCAGTTACTAAATGATTTTCTCCTCTACTGAGGATTGGAACATTTTTGCTCCTAAATTGTCTAATTTTCTTTGGATTACATCGTAGCTATTTTAATCACAGTGCACATAATTGGCGTTGAGGCCATTAAGCCACAATTCCTAGGGCAAGCATTGGAAAAACATTATTGAGTTTGGTTCACCTCCTGTCCATTATATTTTCAGGATTTTATATTTAAACTTCTGTATTTTTTAGCCAGGACTATTGTTTAGTTTTCCCCATAAAAGAAAATTGACTGGCTCGCTTCTTGATAATGTTCTTTAAAATGACAACCACTGTGAAAGTTCTGTTTTGTTGACTAGGTAACAGCTAGGAAATTGGAAACAGTTGTATTAGAAGGGGAAAAAAATAAAAATAAGAAATGAGGGTGCTGTTTAAAAGAGATGGCTTCACTTACCAGTAAGTCAATAGATACTCTCTTTTCAGATAGTTTTGTTTTAACTTTTTATTTTGAAGTACTTTCAAACTTACAGGACATCTACAAAAATAATACAAAACTGATACAGAGAACTCCAATATACTTACCCCTTACCCAGATTTACCAAGTTTTAACATTTTGCCACATTTGTTGTATGCATGTCTGTCTGGCTGTCTGTCTGTCTATCTACTTACTTACTCAACATCTATCTGTCTATCAATCTGTTTTAGTTTCCTAGGCTGTTTAAGCAAATACCATGAAATGAGGTGGCTTAAACAATGGAATTTATTCGCTCATGGTTTTGAGGCTGGGAAAATGTCCAAATCAAGGCATCATCAATGTGATGCTTTCTCCCCAAAGACTGTGGCATTCTGGGCTGGCTACCGGCTGCTGATCCTTGGCTCTTCTGCCACATGGCAAGGCACATGGCAGCATCTCCTGGTTTCTTCCTTCTCTTCCATGTTCTGTTTCAGTTCTTTTTCTTCCTGTGGCTTTGTCTCTCTCATGTTTGAATTCATTCCATTTATGAAGGAGTCCAGTAATAAGATTAAGACCCATTCTGATTGAGGTGGGTCACCCCTTAACTGAAGTAGCCTCATGGAAAGGTCCTACTTACAATGGGTTCACATCTACAGGAATGTTATTAGATTTAAGGACATGTTTTTCTGGGGTACATACAGTTTCAAACCACCACTCATTCTATCTATCTATCTATCTATCTATCTATCTATCTATCTATCTATCTATCATCTATCCATCATTTTTGCATAGGGTCTTGGCTAGCATTCAGACTCAGTGCTGGACACACTATCCTTCTTTGTGTGGAAAACTCTTCTGTCCAGGGATCCAGCCTAAGGAACATTCTGCCTAGCACACCACAGTTGATTGGATTGGGAAGGGCAACTGGCCATAATCTGGCCAGCAGCCTTTAAGGGGGCTCAGAACAAAATCTCATCAAACAGGGAGAACCTGGGCCAAGCTGATCATCCTTCTCTTACAATTATTAACTGGGGGAATATAGAGAAGATGAAGTAATTAGTGGCAGGTGTAGAAGAGGAAAGTCCATGAGCAAGAGAGAGGTTATGGTGGACTGTGAGTGAGCTCATGTTATACGTAGAAAGAAGCTAAGAAGGAAGCCGATAGGCAGAGGCTAAGTGAAAGATACACGGAGTAACAGGTTGAGAGAGAGGAGCTGAGTCACATGGACGACTGAACCCTTGAGTGAAAATGGCAGAACATGTACCTGTGTCCTTCAGGCAGCCTTAGATTCAGAACAAAGCTAGTTGTGTGTCTCTTTCTGGCTTCTGTGAGAACTTTCTGACATCTGTGATCCCAGTTTACTGGCTCCCATGTGTACTCTGGCAACAAATGCCATGTTATCTGAAGGAATTTGAGGGACATATTTCAACTAATCAGCTTATCTAACACTCCTTATAAATAGTAACTGTTTTCCTGTCCAAATTGATTATTTTATTGATCAGTTGCAGGACGTAGAAAGGACATATCAGAAATTTATTTTCACACATAATCTACTGGCATGAAGGCCATAGAGTTGATTCAATTTCCCCTTATTTAGGAGAACTTAATGTTAGCTACATTCTCTTGACATGAAAGGGAGTCACGAGAAGAGATAGGAATCTATACATTATGATTCTATCTTCTGAGATCAGGAATGAAACTTATCATAAAAAAAGTACTCATGTTGCTCATTGCTTATACCTTTATGTAGAATTTTTGCATATTCAGCAGAATGTAATTTACCCTGCCTAGAAGTTAGGGATGTTAGGTGGAATGATACCTCCTGTTCTGCTGAACTTCTTCAGAGTCTAAATTAGGCATGATTCAGGCATCACTGAGATGTGCTCTTACATTTCTGGAAGTGGGGAGGAAATAGAGCTAGTGGCTAAGAGTATGGATGTTGATTCAAAACTCAGCTCTACCCCTTACTATGTGTAAACCTGGGAAAGTTCCTCAATCTGGAGATGATATGAAAAATGGAGATGATAATAATATTAAGCTTGTCGTGAGGTTGTTGTAGGCTTAAATGAAACCAGTCTATGTAAGGTGCCTAACACATTACTTAGCACTCATTAAAGGCTCAAATAAATAGTTGTCATGGTAGTCGTAGTCTATGTCGGAATAGTTGTATTTGCTGTTTTGTTGTTGTTGTGTTTGTTGTTGGATGGCCTAGTACAGGGGTCAGCAAACTATGGCCCTTGGGCCAAATCTTGCCCAGAGCCTGTTTTCATAAATGAATTTTATTGAAACACAGCATGCCCATTCATTTGCATTGTGCCTATGGCTGATTTTGCACTACAACGGCAGAGTTAACTGGTTGTGACACGGGGGCCACAAATCCTAAAACATATACTATATGCTGAAAACATTTGCCCATCCCCAGTGAGAAGGAAACAGGAAACTTCAGTAAAAGCTTAACAGTCATACAGATCTGCATTTAAATTTTGATTCTACTTCTTTGCTTGGTGAAATTGGGCTCAGTTTCCTCACTGTTTGCAATGAGCTGTAACTAGTCATATTGTTGTGATTACATATGTGCAAGCCCTTAGTACAGAATACTTAGTTGCTCAATAAATGTTAACTTCAGTACTTTCCGTCTAGATTCCTTCTTTTGCTTTGTCTCCTAGAGTGGCGAAGGTAGATTGGATGTTTTTGTGTTTGTTTTGCAAGATTTCCAAACATTTTAAATATGGGCTTTCTACACACATTATTATCTACCTACAAGTGGCCAGCTTCATTTTGTCCAAATTCTTAGACCCATTTAGTACCCCTCTATGTTGCATTAGCAACATAAGCTCCCACTGAATTCAAAGTAAAAATAATCTTCCCCAGGGGGAAATAGAAAATTTGTCTTTCAAAGACATTAAAACAAAATTCTCAAGGCAGAAAATTATACAGCTGCACCTATAACTTCAATTTTTTCATTTACTATGCTTACTACACATCAGGGTAATATGATATCTGCATCAAGATTATGGTTCTAAATTTGACAGGATTCATTCTTTTTGAGTGGCCCTAAGTGGTTTCTGTACACGATCAGAAAGGTACGGGGTCAAACGTGAGTCATAGTTTTCATATTCCACTGTGCAGAAGCACAGGGATGAATTAATCCTAGTCAGGTTCTCTTGTGATTATATTATAAGGCCGAGTAAAGCATGCCATTTTCATGCAAATCACTCTTCTTGCTCTTCAATCTTGAAAATGCATAGTTGTCCTAATTTTGACGTGCTCACAATCACTCATGCGTAAGCATCATTTCCTATTTTCCTGCTAATTTAGAGAAAAACCCCATGACCACAATTTTAGAAATTAAATACTTATAGATATATCCTATTTTCAGAGTGTCAGAGAGACAAATTATTAGACATGCATGTGCTGAACAAATTGGTTTTGAATTTTACCATTGTGTTATTTCCTTTTCACAACATTTCTTCTTCTTTTTTAAAAAACTCTTCTTGATCTGCTTGTCTGTGTTGACGTAATTCCTACTTTTTAAAAAAATATTTTTTTATTGAAGTATATCATTCATACAGGACATGCATAAACAATAAGTGTATAGTAAAGATTATGAACTTACAAAATAAACATACATAACATCATCCGGGGGTCTCAGACATCACCCCTCCACCAGCACTTTGCATTGTTGTGAAACATTTGTTACAAACTATGCAAGAGCATCATCAAAATATTACTACTAACTATAGTCCCTCTCTTACATTTGGTGTATTTTTCCCCCAACCCACCCTATTTTTAAAAAATATATTTTATTACAGAGGTTTTGAACTGGCAAAACAATCAAACACACGTGTAGAATTCACATACAACACCCCTTCACCAACACACCACACCATGCTGGAACATTTGTTACAGATAATGAAATAATATCATCAGACTATTACCACCAACCATGGTCCATAGCATACATATTGCACACTTTTTCGATACACCTCCATTATCAACATAGTACATCTTTGGCTTTGATGCAAGAATATTGTTAACCACAGTCTATAGGCCGCACCAATTGTAGTTTTCCCATGCTTCTCCACATTCCCACCACCCTGCAATAGTGATGTACATCTACTCTAGCTCACCAGAAGGGCACTCCTGCATTTGTACCCTCAACCAAAATTCTCATCCACCTCTGGGTTCACTCTGTTATTCAGTCCCTAGATTATTCTTTAGCTTGCTTTCAATTGACATTTGCTTCCCCAGACTACCCTTTTCAGCCACAATCCCATTTATAAACCAATTGCTACTCACTATAATGTGTGACCATCAACTCTATCCATTTCCACACTTTTACAGTAAAGTTAATGAAAGCTTCTACATACATTAAGCATCAGTAGTTCTTCTCAGCCCTCCTCTTATCTCCTAGTAACCTATACTCTAAGTTTTAACTCCATGTGCTTATTCTTCATATTTAGTTCATATTAATGAGACCATGTCCTTTTGTGTCTGGCTTACTTCGCTTAGTATAATGTCTTCAAGATTCATCCATGTTATCACGTGTGTCCCAATTTCACTTCTTCTTGCTGCAGCATAGTATTCCATCATATGTATATACCACATTTTGTTTATCTATTCATTGGTTGATGGACTCTTGGGTTATTTCCATCTTTTGGCAATTGTGAATAACGCCACTATGAACATCGTTGTGCAGATGTCTGTTTGTGTCATAGTTTTTAGTTCTTCTGGATATATTCCTAGTAGAGGAACTGATGGATCATATGGCAGCTCTATATTTAACTTCTTGAGGAACTGCCAAACTGTCTTCCACAAAGGGTGCACCATTTTACACTCCCACCAACAGTGAAGGAGTGTTCCTATTTCTCCACATCCTCTCCAGCACTTATTGTTGTCTGTTTTTTTCAATAATGGCCGTTCTATGCGGTGTTAGATGATATCTCATTGCTGCTTTATTTTGCATTTCCCTAATAGCTAGTGATATGGAACATTTTTTCATGTGCTTTTTGGCCATTTGTATTTCCTCTTTGGAGAAATGTGTATTTAAATCTTTTGCCTGTTTTTAAATTGGATTGCTTGCTCTTTCATTGTTGAGTTGTATGATCTCTTTATATAGAATGGAAACCAAATCCTTATCAGATATGTGGTTTCCAGATATTTTTTCCCATTGAGTGGGCTGCCTTTTCACCTTCTTGATGAAGTCCTTTGAATAACAGAAGTGTTTAAGTTTGAGGAAGTCCCATTTATCCATGCTTTCTTTCATTGTTCGTGCTTTCAGTGTAAGGTTTTAGAATCCACCACCTACCACCAGGTCTTGAAGATATTTCCCTACATTTTCTTCTAGGAGCTTTATTGTACTTGCTTTTATATTTAGGTCTTTGATCCATTTTGAGTTAATTTTTGTATTAGGTGTGAGATAGGGATCTTCTTTCTTTCTTTTGGCTATGGATATCCAGTTCTCCCAGCACCATTTGTTGCATAAACTGTTCTTTCCCAGCTGGGTGGGTTTGACAGGCTTGTCAAAAATCACTTGGCCATAGATGTGAGGGTCTGTTTCTGAACCATCAATTCGGTTCCATTGGTCTTTATGCCAGTACCATGCTGTTTTTACCACTGTAGCTAGGTAATATGATTTAAAGTCTGGAAGTGAGAGTCCTCCAACTTCACTTTTCCTTTTTAAGATGTTTCTGGTTATTCAGGGCCTCTTACCCTTTCAGATAAATTTAATAATTGTGTTTTCCATTTGTTTAAAAAATGCTGGTGGAATTTTTATTGGGATTGCATTGAATCTGTATATCAATTCAATATACAGAATAAATAAATATCTTAATGATATTTAGCCTTCCAATCCATGAGCATGGAATGCTCTTCCAATTATTTAGGTCTTTTTTGATTTCTTTTAGCAATGCATTATAGTTTTCTAAATACAAGTGCTTTACATCCTTGGTTAAGTTTATTCCTAAATATTTGATTCTTTTAGTTGCTATTGTAAATGGAATTTTTTCCCTGACATCCTCCTCAGATTGCGCATTACTAGTGAGTGTATAGAAACACCACTGCTTTTTGTGTATTGATCTTGTATCCTGACACTCTACATTTATTAGCTCTAGCAGCTTTGTTGTAGATTTTTCAGGACTTTCTAGATATACAATCATATCATCTGTGAATAGTAAAAGTTTTAATTCTTCCTTTCCAATTTGGATGCCTTTTATTTCTTTTTCTTGCCTGATTGTTCTAGCTAGAAGCTCTAGCACTATATTGAACAACAGTGGTGACAATGGGCATCCTTGTCTTGTCCCTGATCTCAGTGGGAAAGCTTTCAGTCTTTCACCATTGAGTACAATGTTAGCTGTGGGTTTTTCATATATGGCCTTTATCATGTTGAGAAAGTTTCCTTCAATTCCTATTTTTTGTAGTATTTTTATCAAGAAAGGATGCTGCATTTTGTCAAATGCCTTTTCTGTGTCAATTGATAAGATCAGGTGATCTTTCTTCTTTGATTTATTAATGTGGTGTATTATGCTGATTGATTTTCTTGTATTGAACCAGCCTTGCAAGCCTGGTATAAAACCCACTTGATCATGATGAATAATTCTTTTAATGTGTTGAATTAATGAATTCAATTAGCAAGTATTTTATTGAGGATTTTTGCATCTGTATTCATTAGAGAAATGGGTCTGTAATTTCCTTTTTTCGTAATATCTTTATCTGGCTTTGGTATTAGGGTGATATAGGCTTCATAGAATAAGTTTGATAGCATTCCTTCTTGTTCAATTTTTTGGAAGAGCTTGAGTAAGACTGGTATTAAATCTTCTTTGAATGCTTGGTAGAACTCATCTGTGAAACCATCTGGTCCTGGGCTTTTCATTTTGGGGAGCTGTTTGATGACTGTTTCAATCTCTTTACTTGTGATAGGTTTGTTGAGGACTTCTATTTCTTCTAGGGTCAGTGTAGATTGCTTGTACGTTCTTAGGAATTTTTCCATTTCATCTATATTGTCTAGTTTTTTGGCATAAAGTTATTCATAGTATCCTCATATGAGCTCTCTTATTTCTGTAGGGTCAGTAGTAATGTTCCCATTTTCATTTTTTTATTTCATTTATTTGCAACTTCTCTCTTTTTTTCTTAGTCAATCTAGCTAAGGGTTTGTCAATTTTGTTAATCTTCTCAAAGAACCAACTTTTGGTTTTGTTAATTCTATCATGTTTTTGTTCTCAATTTCTTTCATTTCTGCTCTGATCTTTGTTATTTCATTCCTTCTACTTGCTTTGGGCTTAGTTTGCTGTTCTTTTTCTAGTTCCTCCAACTGTGTAGTTAGGTCATTGATTTTAGCTCTTTCTTCTTTTTTTAATGTAAACATTGAGGGCTAAAAATTTTCCTCTCAACACTGCCTTTGTTGCATCTCATAGGTTCTGAAATGTTGTATTCTCATTGTCATTCGTCTTGAGATATTTATTGATTTCTCTTGAAAGTTCTTCTTTGACCCACTGATTACTTAAGAGTGTGTTGTTTAATCTCCACATATATGCGAATTTTCCCTTTTTCTGCCACTTGTTGATTTCCAACTTTATTCCATTATGATCAGAGAAAGTGCTTTGTATAATTTCAATTTTCTTGAATTTATTGAGATCTGATTTGTGACCCAACATATGGTCTATCATGGAGAAAGATCCATGAGTATTTGAAAAGAATGTATATTCTGCTGTTTTGGGGTGCAATGTTCTGTATATGTCTATTAGGTTTAGTCCATTTTTCATATTATTCAAGCTCTCTGTTTCTTTACTGATCCTCTGCCCAGATGTTCTATCCAATGCTGAGAGTGGTGTATTGTAGAGATGTCTATTTCTCCCTTCAATTCTGCCAGTGTTTGCCTCATGTAGCTTGGGGCCTCCTGGTTAGTTGCATATACATTTATGATTGTTATTTCTTCCTGGTGAATCATTCCTTTTATTAATATATAATGTCCTTCCTTGTCTCTAATAACAGTTTTGCTTTAAAAGTCTATATTATCTGATATAAGTATGGCTACCCCAGCTTTTTTTTTGGTTACTGCATGCATGGAATGCCTTTTTTCCAACCTTTTACTTTTCAATCAATTGGTATCTTTGTATCTAAGGTGAGTCTCTTGCAGACAGCATATAGATGGCTTATATTTTCTTATCCATTCTGTGTCTTTTGATTGGGGAGTTTAATCCATTAACATTCAATGTTATTATTGTAAAGGCAGTTCTCATTTCATCCATTTTGATCTTTGCATTTTATTTGTCATTTTATTTTTGACACTTAAAATTACTGTTACAGATACAGTCATCATTTCTAGACTCTCTCTCCTGTCTTTTCTTTTCAGGCTGTAACACTCCCTTTAGTATTTGCTGCAAAGCTGGTCTTTTTGTTATAAACGCTCACAGTTTGTTTATCTGTGAATGTTCTAAACTCACCCTCATTTTTGAAAGATAATCTTGCTGGATATAAAATTCTTGGCTGGCAGTTTTTCTCTTGCAGTATCTTAAATATATCATACCACTGTCTTCTTGCCTCTATGGTTTCTGATGAGAAATCAGCACTTAATCTTATTGGGTATCCCTTATAGGTTATGCATTGCTTTTCTCTTGCTGCTCTCAGAATTCTCTTTGTCTTTGACATTTGACATTCTGATTAGTATGTGTCTCAGAGTTGGTCTATTCAGATTTATTCAGATGGGAGTACGTTGTGCTTCTTGGACACGGATATCTATGTCCTTCAATAGGGTTGGGAAATTTTCTACCATTATTTCTTCAAATATTCCTTCTGCCCCTTTTCCCTTCTCTTCTCCTTCTGGGACACCCATGACACATGTGTTTGCACATCTCTTGCTGTCATTTAGCTACCTGAAACCCTGTTCAATTTTTTCTATTCTTTTCTTCATCTGTTCTTTTATATGTTCGCTTTCAGAAGCCATGTCTTCGAACTCAGCAATCCTTTCTTCTATTTCCTCAAATCTGCTGTTATATGCCTCCAGTGTATTTTTAATTTCATTTATTGCACCTTTCATTCCCATAAGATCTGCTATTTTTCTATGCATGCTTTCAAATTCTTCTTTGTGCTCATCCAATGTCTTCTTAATATCCTTAATCTCTTTAGCCATCTCATTGGATTTATTAAGGAGATTTGTTTGAACAGCTATGATTAGTTGTCTCAACTCCTTTATGTCATTTTCAGGCTCCTCTTGTTCCTTTAACTGGGCCATATCTTCCTGCTTATTGGTATGGCTTGTAATTTTTTGTTGGTGTTTTTGCATCTGGCTTGCTAGATGTATTTATTTTGGGTGCAGTTTCTCCCTTTAGCTTAGGCTTTCTTGTCTTTTTTCCCTTGCTGGTTGTGTAGTAGGAGCCAAGGATGTAGTTGGTGCTGTAAGCTATGGAGGCGGAAGCTGCCGACGTTGCCCCAGGAATCGATGAAGCTTCTCCCACCTTTCTCCTCTGTCAGGGGTAGGGACACAGCTGCAGCCATGTATAATAATTCAAGTTGGGCAGGACAAGACTGTCTGTAGTTGCCCGGAGAGACTGATAAAGCTTCATACCCCTTCCTCCCCTGTCTTGGGTGGGGATGGAGCTATAGTTGTGGGCAGCAATCTATGCTGTGTGGGTCTGAAATGACCACAGTTACTCTGGTAAACTGATGTATCATCAGACCCCCTCCCTGCCAGGGGGGAAATTGACCCTCTGGAGTGCCCAACAATCTAATCTGTGTGGACTGAATACACCTGCAGTTGCCCTGAGAAGCTGAGGGAGTACGTCCCTTCTGCCTTTTAGGGGTGGAAATGGAACCACTGATGCCCAACAGTTCAGTCCCTGTAGGTTGAAAGTACTCACTGTTGCCCAGAGTGGCTGAGGAAGCACCAGCCCCCTCCTATCCTATTGGGTGGTGGGGGTGGTTCTACAGGCACCCAAGAGTTCAGTCCCTTTAGACGGAGAATACCTGCAGTTGTCTGGAGAGGCTGAGGAAACACCAGCACCCTCTATCCTATTAAGGCATGGGGTTGGATCCACAGGCACCCAACAAATCAGTCCCCGTAGGCCAAAAGTACCCACTGTTGTCCAGAAAGGTTGTGGAGACGCCAACCCCCTCCTCTCCTATTGGGGTGGGGGTGGATCCATAGGCATCCAACAGTCCAGTCCCTGCAGGCCAAAAGTCTGCCATTGCCCAGAAAGGTTGTGGAAACACCAGCCCCCTCCTTTCCTGTTGGGGAGTGAGGGTGGATCCACAAGTACCCACCAGTCCAGACTGTGTAGGCTAAAAGCAGCTGCAGTTACCCAGAGAGACTGGGCAAACACAGTCCATCTCTTGTCTTGTTGGGGATAGGAGTGGAGCCACAGGTGCCCAATGGTCAGGTTTGTGCAGGCAGAAAATGCCTGCAGTTGCCCTGAGAGGCTGAGGGAACACCAGCCCCCTCCTATCCTATGGAGGGACAGAGGTGGAGATGGACTCAAAAGCACTCAACAAACCAGTTTGTGTGGGCTGAAAACTCCTGCCGTTGCCCGGAGAGGCCGAGGATACCCAGTACCTCTCCTGTCCTATTGGGGTGCAGGCATGCAGCCCCAGGTGACTGACTATTCAGTCTCTGCTGGTGGAGAGCACTTGCAGTTTCCTGGAGAGCCTGGTGCAGGTCCCGCCAGCTTCCTCTCTGCTGGAGGTGGGGCTGGAGCCTAGTCTAGGGCTGCAGTATGATGTTGGTGGAAAGAAGCCAGTCTCTGACTTCACTGGATTATCAGTCGGCCAGGCTTCCCCTCATGCCGCAGGCGGAGTCAAAATGGCGGCTCCCGGCCTCCTTCCAACTTGGACAGGCTCAAACCCCACGTGTTTCCAGGATTATAGTTTAGCCAGCCGAGTACACCAATCAGTAGCTGAAGTCGGTGGACAACTGTCTCTTCCTTCACCGTTTATGGGCAATGGAGCTTCCAACTCCAGCCACGGAATAGCTCCTGAAGTGGCTTGCACTGCTAGAGTAGGATGGGCACCAGCCTCTGTGGCTTGCAGTTTCCCAGAGAGGTTGTGCAGGTCCCCCCAGCTTCTTCCCTGCCAGAGATAGGGCTGGGGTTTAGGCTAGAGCTGCAATCCGACCTGGGTGGAAAGAAGCCGGTCCTTACCAGCACTGTGATTTTCAAGTGCTGATTTTCAGTAAGCCCCGCTTCCCCTCAGGCCGGGGGCAGAGTCAAAATGGCAGCTATCAGCCTTCTTCTGACCTGGACAGGCTCAAAGTCTAGTTGTTCCTAGGATTATACTTTAGCCCACCGAATTCACCAATCAGTAGCTGAAATCGGTCCCACACTGTGTCTTCCCACACCGTTTTTTTGGGAAATGGAGCTTCCAACTCCAGCCACGGAATAGCTCCTGAGGCGACTTGCACCACATGGAGGGCTCTACCCATGAATCCTCTCTGCAGATGGGCAGTATCCTCCTTCCATACTTTCAAGAAATATTGCAGGATACTCTTCTGGTCTCCTGGGGTCCCCAGACAGGTGCTCTGGGTAACTCTGGGTGATCACCAACTGCCCTGCAGAACGAGCAGATTCCAGGAGCTCCTCACTCTGCCACCATCTTGGCTCCTCCCAATTCCTACTTTTTTGAATATTCTTTACATGAGTCTGAGATTTCAAAAATTTAATAATGGAGCCAGGAGACAGCAATATTGAACATTTTATCTAATTTTCATTTTTCCCCTTATTCTTAAACTTATAGTTGTTGGCACATGACTGCTTTTCACCAGCATCTAAAGGGGCTGCAAAATAGCATCAGGATGGTGGCACTGCTTCAGGACCATCTGATTCTTAAGTGGCATCATTGGGAAGGTGTGTTAATCTATCCAAATATTAATTGGTGGGCTCAACAAAATATATATTTTAAAAGAGGACCAAACATCTTATTCATTTTTTTTCCAGTGTAATTTCATCCCTCCCTCACTTAATAATGCCTTATGTATGATATATACCTTGTAAACCCTCACTAACAAACATGTTGAGAAAATAAATGAGTTTATATCAGTGCAGTGGTCTTCTAACCAATTAAAATATATTTTTGGCTCTGTGACCCAATGAACTCCTTCAAGCCATTTTTCAAATCAAATGAGAAAAGCAGAGATGGGAAGGCATGGCACAGGAATCCCAGAGTTGGCTCTGACATGACTCTGCCAGGTGACATCGGACAAAGTCTCTGACCTTCCTGGGACATTGCCACTTCTGCTAAATGAAGCATGTGAACTAGATGATGTCTAAACTCCTCTAGCTATTAAATTTCTTGTTTGTGTTTCTTTTCACTCCCTTCATTTCAGTAGTTTAAATGTACCACTGAAGCTAAATAAATAGAACTCATAAAGAAAAGTTACCGTTTACATATTAGGGCTGTAGAGTGCTTTTTCTAGGTTTTCTGCGTGTCCTATAGGAGCAATAATGGCTAGCCATGACTGTCCTAGCCAGTCTGCAGGAGTTATTTGCATCATGCATCTGTGCTTGATGCTGTATGAAATTGAAATATGCATGTTGATAATAGGACCTCAGGAATAATATGTTTAGACATGATTGTATAATATGAATATCTGTTTATTTAAAAAGTATTAGTAATGCATAATAATGCCACTTCCTGTTAAAGAGGCATATCAATTTTGAGACCATAATTTATCACTAACTGGGTAAAATTCATGTCTGATCTCTATTAGATGACTTTGACCTTCAATTTCAGCAGTGGATGTGGTGAAGAGTTCCAACTCACCTCCCACTCCCAGTAGACTTAAGTCTTTGTTGTCTGCAGTAGTGACCTTAATACCACATCCTTACATGGGCTTTGTCTTCTTGACCTTGTATAATTCTGTCTGCTTCCCCGGGTCACCTCCCATGTAAATAGCCTGCACCCAAGTACTTACTGCAGGCTCTGCTCTTGGGGTCACCCCAATTAAGGCAAGATCCTCTTAGCAATAGCATATATTACATTTCAGTGGATAGGAAGTACAAATTGTGCTGTTCTCGAGAAGATAGAATAAACACCCTTCCAGGATCTCATAATCTTAATTATAAACATAAACTTACATGACCTTGGCTTACTTTCAAGAAAAATTTTGCTTTTAAAAAAGACATCTTCTCTGCACCAAGGGTTCTAAATCTATTTGGGCTTTTTTCTTTTGACCCTTCAAGGAAAATTGAGTTCAAATACTGGGAACACTTGTTCTTCAGGAAGCTATTAAAAAGAACAACCTGGTATGTTGTATTACCTATGGAACAGTAGAGAGGAGAGGTCAACTGTAAGAAAAATGTCACAGGAAGAAAGGTTTATGCTGATAATCTAACTCTTAGGCTCCTATCTTAGAAACTCCTTAGATAATTAACAATTTGATTTTTCTCATAAGTTTCCCATATAAAAATTGAAGTCGTCATTTATTTAAAATTCATCTGGAGAACTTAAGAGAATGTGAGAGTTGCAAATTCCAGACTATTCTTTGCTCATGAAGCTGTGCTAGACCTAGAAGAGATTCCCTAGAGAGGCCTTTGACTGTAAGTACTTTGTACACTTGTAGTAACAGAAGCTTTGACCTGTTCGTGGTCACACAGCAGCAAGAAACTGGAACCTAGATTTCTGGTCTCAGTCTTCTGCGGCAATCGAGCCATATTAAATTGTGAGCCCCCACCTGGATGTGAATACTTTCCACAATGAGTTAGGCCAGGTGGACATATTGGTCCTATATATTGAAAAGGAAGAACAGAATTAAGGTGGCTACATTCACCCCAAAAAAGAAAGAAACCATTTTTTTTTTTTTGCAAGCTTCATGCAAAAATCAGAAATAAAGAAGTTTTGTCTTATTGCATGTTTACTGGAGCAAATAGCCATTGACCACAAAACTTGAGAAAAAGCTTAGTAATAGTATTAATGTTCTCAGTTTGGAATGCAATCCTAAAATTCACAGATGTTCATTTCAAAATCATCCATATTGTGGTGGAGTCAAAGTCAATGTTAAGCTACAAAATCTGATGAAAGTTTTGAAGAATCTGAAGGTACTTATTTTTGCTGTGTGAAATTTGAGATACCAGGGGAGCATTTCTTGCCCCCAAATTTCTATGCAACTTATCTCCCTGTTGCCTAAAACTCCTGCCTTTGGCCATAATCTAAAAGCCTTTGTTACACTTTTTTTTTTTTTTTAAG
>JAQZBX010073850.1:0-14868 GCA_029593785.1 Cabassous unicinctus | reverse complement strand
AGGTCAGTCTGTCCAGCCAGGTGGACTTGCCTAGGAGGTCAGTCTGTCCAGCCAGGTGGGCTTGCCTAGGAGGTCAGTCTGTCCAGCCAGGTGGACTTGCCTAGGAGGTCAGTGTGTCCAGCCAGGTGGACTTGCCTAGGAGGTCTGTCTGGAAGAGGGCCTCAGGGCAGAAGAACCTCTCCTTCCCGAAGACGATCTCCTGACCATCAGGCAGCTGGTACTTCTGCTTGTAGGAGGGTGACTCAGCCTTTTCCTTCTCTTTGTCAAAGTCCAAAGCCACATAGCAGCATTTCTCTTTCATGTACCGAACATACTCCCGGTCACCTGTGGGAGAGAGGAAGCGGGCGGAAGAGAAAAGGGCACGGGTGAGTCCACAAAAGCGTGTTCTTCAGGGCGCGTCTCTTTTTTTTATTTTTATTTTTTTAGTGGTTTCTGCATTTTTTTTTTCATTTTAAAAACAATTTATTGAAGTCTATCATTCATACATGAACATACATAAACTATAAGTGTTCAGTAAACATCGTGATCTTACAAAACAAACATGCATAACGTCATGCAGGGCTCCCTCACACCACCCCCCACAAACACCCTGCATTGTTGTGAAACATTTGTTAACAAATCATGAAAGAGCATCGTCAAAAAGTATTACTGCTAACTATAGTTTGTATCTTCCTCCGCTATACATTTTTTTAAGGATTTATTTACTTTTATCCATTTTTACCCCCCGCCCCCATTTTTGCTGTTTTTGTGTCCATTCGCTGGGCAATTCTCTGTGTCTGTTTCCTGCCCTCTCTTCTCATCCTTCTCCTCCTGTCTTCACCGGGATTCGATCCTCGGAACCTCCGATGTGGGAGAGAGGCGTCCTACCTCCTGCGCCACCTTAGTTCCTGGTTTATTGGTGCGTCTCGTCTTGGTCACTCTCTTGTTACGTCACCATCTTGCTGCGTGGCTCGCGGGGCCTGACGGTGCACCCGTGCACGGGGCCTGGGAGGCGCACCCGCTCGCGGGGCCTGGCAGGGCGCGTCTCTTTAAAGACGCAGGCTCCTGGTGGCAAGGACAAGACAGCACAATTTCAGCCACCATTTGTATTTTCACCTCCTACTCTGGTATCTCTTGGGGGAAGAGAAAGGTGGACTCCATCCCGACCTCAGATGCAAAGGTTTGAAAACTTTCTGCATTTTATGTTTTATAAGATAACCTACATATATGGTGTGTGTTTGGGGGCTGGAAAACTCAACTCAACTTTGATCCCACTCATAAGTGCTATCGGTGCAGCCATCCCAGCTGCCTCGAGCCCCTTTGGGGAGCTGCCCCTGCTGGAAATGCCTGGAAGGCTACACCCCCGCCCCTTCCTGGGTGGCTGACTACAGGCTTTAGACCCAACGATGTCCTTTTGTCTGATGGTTTATATTTTTCCTGTCATTGTTGCTAACGTGCTGCAGCAGAAGGTGCCTGCTCTGCCTGGCGTGGGAACCCCACCTGCCCTTCAGTCCGCAGGTGTCACACGTCCACCTTTATCCTCCACCTCAGCAGCCCCGCCTTGCCTATGAAGTCCTCCCAGTTTCCAGAAATCCAGACAGGCTCCAGTTCTCCCTTGACTTATTTGCCTCCAGCAATGGATGCTGTGAACCATTTCCCTTCTCTTTCCCGGGCTTCTGGGACACAGCACTCTCCCGATATTTCCCTTCCTTAAATAGCTTGGGCTTTGGTGAGACAAATCTGGGTTCAAATTCCACCACTGCCCCTCGCCAAGCTTCTTACCCTCTTAAACCTTCCGCTTCCTTGCCTGCAACAATGGGATTATCCATCGTTCATAGGGTTGTTGTGGGGATAGACCAAACAATACATGTAAAGATTCTGCTAAGCCTGGGGTGCCTGAGAAAATGCTAAGGCCGTCCCCCCAGCCCCCCGACTCTCCCTCGCCTCCCTGTTGATTGCTGTTGCACCTTAAGCTTCATACGCTGCTTGGCTTTGGACACGGGTCTCTTGCCTGGGAGGATCAGGAAGTCCCAGGTGGTGGCGTAGGCTCGTGGGGACTGGGAAGCCTAGCAGGTTGCACAGGCGGGGACCCTGCCCAGCACTGGGTGCCGGTGGGCTGGCACCAGGCAAGTTCAGTCAGTGCCGCGTCTGAGTCCTTGGGCTCGCGGCCCAGCTGCTGCAGGCTGTTAGCCAGATCACCTGGCCTTCCTAAGCCGCTTTCCCTGTGCACCCTTTCACGGGGTTCTGGAGAGGAGTGACGGGAGGATGGCTGGGAAGTGCCACTTAGCCCAGTGCCTCGCAGAGGGTAAGCGCTCTCTGATGCGTAGCTCAGCGCCACCATCCTTGTCATCGTCAGCATCATTTTCATCCATCCACTAAGTGTCCCTAAGTTTAAAGAGGATTTGTTCTAGGACTCGGATGATGGTGATGCTCCTCTAGGTTTGTAAAAGGAGGGCCGCAGGCTGCAGAAGGCGCCCACAGTCCAGGGCCCGCTTTACCTAGCCAGGAAGAGCTGTTTCCTACCTACGTTCGTGAACGAGTGCCCACTCTCTGCCAACAGCTGCAGGAGGTACAAGGTTAGGTCTTGGCCTGCCACGTCCATCTGTAGGATCGACTGATGCAAAGGACAGCCTTCAATGATGGGCACGAGGTATGTCGCGCCTTCTCCGGACTCGAGGGTGGTTCCTGGACAAGAGAGGCACCGCCGTCATAGCGCAGGGCGCAGGGCATCCCTTACCAATTGGGGAGACTACAGGAAGAGAGGGCAAAAGGGAAATCACTGGAGGGACAGTCAAAGGGTCAGGAGCAAGCCTTCCTCCCACACAGGGGGGTGTCTAGACGGGGCCGACCTGGGCGAGACCAAGGGCGGGCTGCTCAGGCAGGAAGCCCGGAGGCTTCTAACCCGCACATGCAGGTGTTAGCAGTCGTGGGCAAGGAGGGAGGAGACGCCTGTGAAGAGGAGGGGACTCCTGTGGCGTAGACCACCTTCTCCTCAAGGTGCTGTGAGTGATGAGACCAGGGCGGTCTCTGAGGGGCACCCTGAGCATCAGGGGAGCCTGAATCCAGCTACGAGGCGTCTATTTTAGTTAACAAGGTGATCCCGTGATCTCTGCTCGCCAGAAGGGCGTGGCGCGGTGATGGGAACACACGGCCTCACGTGGGGGAAACAGCAGCTTGTGGAGCTGTCTGGAGCTCATTAGGTGTTGGCTCCTTTCAACTGTTGAGTCCGGGCCTGAAACCAGGAAATTCAAGATTAAATGTCGCAAAAGAGTCTGAGGACTCACTCCGATGGAGTACGGGAACTGGATTTTCCCTCCAGCCTGAACAAAACAGGAAAGCAGGCAAAATACAGGAAACAACATTTTCAAGATTCTGGACATCAGGCCACAAAGGATGGCGATCCCTGAGAGACAGAATGCCAAAACCTGATAAAGTCGTCACCAGAAAATAAACTATAGACCATCATCCCTCATGAGCACAGACATAAAAACTGAAGCCAGCGATATATATAAAGGATATTAGGCCATGACCAAACGGGTTTTATCTCAGGAATGGAAGGTTGGTATAGCATTTAAAAAGCAATCATTGCAATTCACCGTATTAATGAACTAAAAGAGAAAATCCATATTATCTTATCAACAGATGCAGAACATGTATTTAACAATATCCAACACCCATTCCTGATTTAAAAAAAAAACTTTCATCAGACTAAGACTATAAGAGCACTTCCTCAAATTGATAAAGCACATCTATGAAAAACCTATAGCTGACATCACACTTAAAGGTGAAAGACTGAAAGCTTTCCCGCTAAGATAAATTCCAAGGCACAGGGGCGCAGATGTAGCTCAAGTGGTTGAGCGCCTGCTTCCCATGTACAAGGTCCTGGGTTCGATCCCCAGTTCCTCCTAAAAGCAAAAAGCAAACAAGCAAACAAAAAACCAACTCAGGGAAGCCAGTGTAGCTCAGTGGTTGAGCGCCAGCTTCCCGCATACAAGGTCCTGGGTGCAATCCCTGGCCCCTTACCTCAAAAAAGAACGAGGCACAGACGTCTGCTCTCTACACTTCTATTCATTACTGTAATATGGTACTGGAGGTTCTATCTGATGCAACCAGGCAAGTTAAAAAAAAAAAAATAAATAAAAAATATCCAGCTTTGAAAAATAGAAGTGAATCTGTCTTTTTTACAGACAATATGACTGCCTAACTAGAAAATCTGATGGAATCTATCAAAAAACAACAACAACAAAACACAATTTATTAGCACTAATAAATGATTTTTTAAGGCTTCAGGATACAATACCAATATACATAAAACAATTGTATTTCTCTCTACTAACAATTAGTCAAAAATTGAAACAATACAATTTATAATAGCATCAAAATACATGAAATACTTAGAGATAAATCTAGCAAAATATATGCAAGATCTATACATTTTAAACCACAAAACATTGCTAAGAGAAGTTAAAGAAGACCTAAGAGATATTACTTATTCAAGGGTTGGAAGAATCAATATTAAGATGCCACTTCTCTCCAAACATCTGTAGATTCAAGGCAATTCCAGTCAAAACCCATGAAGGCTTTTTTGAAGAAATTAACAGGCTGATCCTAAAATTCATATAGGAAATGCAAAGAACCTAAAATGGCCAAAACATTGTCAAAAACAGGAGAACGAAATTGTTGCATTAACATTACCTTATTTCAAGATTAAATATGAAGCCATAATAATTAAGGCAAGGTGGTATTGATCTAAAGTTAGACAAAGAGATTGATGGGACAGAATAGAGAATCTTAGAAATATGCCCACACACACATGGACAGCTGATTTTCAAAATATGTGCAAAAGCAATTCAGTGAAGTAAGGATAGGATAGTCTATTCAACAAATAGTGTAGGAATATTGGGTAGTCACGTGCCAAAAAAGAGAAATTCAATCCATACTTCACAACAAATACAAAAATTAATTCAAAATGGGTTCATAGAACTCAATGTAAATCTCAAAACTATAAAACTTCTAGAAGAAAACCTTTGAGACCTTCAATTGCGCATACATTTCTTAGATATAACACCAAAAGCACAGTACCTAGAAGAACAAATTGATAAATTGGACTTCAGCAAAATTTAAAGCTTCTGCTCTTCAAAAGACACTATTAGAAGAAGGAAAAGTCAAGCCAGAGATTGGGAGAAAATATTTGCAAAACATATATCTGATAAAAGACTTGTGTCCAGGAAATAAAAAGAATTCTCAAATGAATCCTCAAAAACTAGCAACGCAACAAATAATGGGCAAAACATTTGAACAGACATTCAACAAAAGTAGATATACGGATGGAAAATAAGCACAGGACAACGCGCTCAGCATCACTGGTCGTTAGGGAGATGCAAATGAAAACCACAATGGGATGCCACTGCACATCTATTAGAGTGGATGAAATTAAAAAGACCAACCTATCAAGTGTTGGTGGAGATGTGGAGGACCTGGAACTCTCACACATGGTTTGCGGGAATGCAAACGGGTGCAACCACTTTGGAGACCAGTTTGGCACATTTCACTTTTAGGTATTTACCCAAAAGAAATGATGGCATATGTCCATGCAAAGACTTCTCCATGAATGTTCATAGGAGCTTTATTTATGATAGCCCAAAGCTGGAAATAAACCAATGTCCATTCACGGCTGAAGAGAAAAACAAAGTGTGGTACACTCACACAATGGAATGCTACTCAGCAATAAAAAGGAATGAACTATTGCTGTGTGCAGCAGCATGGATGAATCTCCAGACATCACACTGAATGAAAAAAAGCCATACTAAAAAGAGTACAGCCTGTATGACCCCATTTACATAAAATTCTAGAGAATGCAAACTAATCCATAAAGACAGAAAGCAGAATGATGGTTGTCTAGGACAGAGTTGGGGGAGGCAGAGTGTGGTGGGTGGCCGGGAAACAGTAAGGGGTACTGGATATGCTTATTACCTTGGTTTTGGTGATGTTTTCCTGCGTGTGTCAATATGTCAAAACTTATCAGGCTGTGCCCTTTAAACATGTGTGGTTTATTGTATGTTAATTATACCTCCATACGGCTGTTTAAAAAAGGGCAAGTGAGTTAACCTCTAGCCTCTAGTTTTATTTTTTTCCACTGAGTGCCACCAGCCAGAGGGTCGGGGCGGGTGTGTGCTCGCGAGGGCAGGCCTTCCACCGGGCCACTCACCAGAGGTTTGGCCGGAGGAGTATAGAGAAAGGACTCCTTGGTTGGCTAAGTACAGGGCAGGTACGTTGAAAGTCTCAAACATGATCTACAGAGGAAAATTAGCAATCACTAGCAGCCAGGCCAGCAGACAGGCGAAAGCAACACGAACGCCACTTGGAGGGGGCAGCTTGACCCTCAGGGGCTCAGAAAGCACGTTCCTCCTCCCAGCTCTGCCTCTAACCTGCTCTGTGACTCAGTCTCCCAGGCTGTGAGATGTGCTCACTCTGTTTCCTCCTCCCTTGCATGGAATGTCACGAGACTGGTCAGAGAGCATAACACCGTCTTGTACTGTCTTATAAACTATGGTTTTATCGTGGTGGTCATGCTGCTTAATTCCCCAAAGCTCTGGGAACCCATCATTGTTCCCTTGGCTGACACACCCTGCTTCCTGCTCTCCTATGGTCAGGGAGGGGTTGGGGGGAAGATTTTGCAGAAGTTCTCATGCCCTCACTTGGTAAAATTTGCTCCCTGTGTGCTAAGGGAATCAAGTCAAGCTACCAGTTATTGTGTGTTTCCCCCACTTGAAAGACATTGCTTGGGCAAGAAATGTTTGCAGGATGCCAACTATTTGGCAGGCGCAGAAGGAGCGAACAGGTGAGACACTCCTTCACTGGTCTCTACTGCCCGTGGAGAGCCCCCCAAGGAATGCGACATTTTATCCCTTTTGTTAGCAGGTGGCAGAAGTGGGACGTGAACTCGGGCTGCCAGGTGCACTCGACAGGGTCTGGCTCCCGTGAAGCTGGCTGGCTGAGCGCAGGGTCCTCACACAAGATGGCGGAGCTTGCAGCGCAGTCCTTGCCGAGTGTGCTCCACTAGAGGGCAGCGCTGCGCCTAGGCCTGGGCCGCTGCCGCAGGTCCCGGGGTAGCTGGAAGCGGGAGACACTGCAAAGGGCAGATTGGGGGGCAGTGGCTGCTGGCGTCTGGCAGCGTTTGAGTTAGTGCCACTCTTGGGGGACCCCTGGGAATTTGGATACTAGCAGAGGGGAGAGGGAAGGAACCACAGGTGGGAGGGCGGTTTTTGTGATCCAAAAGGTACAAAGACCCCGCCCCCTAAAAAACCCACCAAGACCAACTGTACCTCCTGCAGGTCTACCATGGGCCCACAAGTCACAGAGCATGGAAGGCTCTTCAGGGTTGCTGTGGCCAAACTCCCATCTTACAGATGAGAAAACCGAGGCCCAGGAGCAGTAAGAGTCAGCTTTTGCTGAACGCTCCCTATGTGCGAAACACTGTTTCCAGCCTTTGTGAGGATCTGAGGCTTGGCAAGGTCACCCATGCTGGTGGAGCTGGGCCAGAACCCAGGGTCTGAAATGCCAGGCCAGTCCCTTTTCCACACACCTGGTTGCTCCCAGCATTGGTTTTTCTTCTGGGACATGGCATCTCCAAATCCTATTAAATGCAGATTTATTCCAAGAGGAAAATAAACCCCTACTTCCTAGTCCCCTGGGGACTCCTGGAGGCTGGGCAGCTGGTCGGAGGGCTTTGGCAGGGAAGCCAGTGGCCAGGCATGATGGACAGCACCGGGTGGTGCTCACAGGGGCAGAAAAGTGCCCTCGTGGGTGGCTGGTGCTGGCTGTTTGCCGTTTGTCTCTGCAGAGGTGCCCACCTTCCCCCCCGACTCTGCCTGGGCTGTGTCAATAGCCTTCCTCTCCTTGGGCGGCCAGTTAGGTTCTGCCAATTGGGCACCAGAGGGAGACCCGAGGGAGGCAGGAGAGAGAGGTGGGGTATTGACGGCCCAGCTCCCTGCTGAGTCACCTCGGGAGGGCCGTGTCCCCCCTCTGAAGCCACAGCTCCCGGCAGGAGGCCTTCTCGCAGGTCCTGGCAGCCACCTGCCACTCTTTCAGGCTTAGGGGTACTCATGGCTCCCCGGTGTGGTGGTTTGGAGCTAAGTACCCCAGGAAAACATGTTCCTAGTCTTGGTCCTTTCCTGTGGGTGTGAACTCCGGTGAATGGGATCTTTAGATGAGGTCGCTTCAGTTAAGGTGCAGCCCCGCTGAGTTGGGAGGGGGCTTAGCCCTATTACCGAAAGCCTTATGGGGCAAGTAACAAAGAAAGACCAGAGGGAGCAGCCAGAAGCTGAAGGTCAGTGGAACCCGGGAGAGAAGGGAGAAGCCGGGAGAGGCTGCCATGTGCATTGCCATGTGACAGAGGTGCCAGGGACCCAGGATCGCCGGCAGCCAGCTGCAGAGCGCCACCGTCTTCTGGGAGAAAGCACGGCCTTGATGATGGCTTGATTTTGGACTCCTCCTAGCCTCAAAGCCATGAGCCAGCAAGTCCCTGTAGCTTAAGCTGATCCCTTGCATGGGGTTTGCTTTGCAGTCTGCTGCCAGCTCGGGCCGCCCCACCCCTTGCTGCTTCCCCTAAAACCTGTGCCCATCTTTGTGTAGCAGCTCTCTATTAGACTCTTCACAAGTACCCCATGTGAATGTACCTTTGGTTTCCTGCTGGGACCCTCCTGATCCAATTGGGGGCACGTTCAGGGGGACCAGGGCATAAAGGCAGACAGTGGGCCCAGGAGAGGGGGGGTGTGCCGACTCTGTGGCTTGGGAGTGGCCTGCTTCCTCTCTCCAGCTTGCTGGAGCCCCAGGGGCGGCTTCCCGCGGTGCCGAGGCTACCACGTCCAGCCGGCCTCGGGGCCCAGCTGTGGCCCACTTCCACGGCCCTAATTGTGCGAGTGTGGCAGGAGGATTCGCTGGCCCAATTGCAGCTTTGTTTTAAATGAGCAACTGCTGCGCTGCCTTTTCTGGGCCGTGGCGCACCCTCCACCAGGCCAGGGGGTGCGAGGCTCCCAGGCCTGTCCTCGGGTCAGCACTTCCTGTCAGAGACACGGCTGGGCCCCAGGGACTCTGGGCCAGGGGTCAGCCCTTGCTGCCTGCTTAATCAGCTCATCTCTGTCCTCATGAGAAGCCCAGTGAGGAGGCGGGAATGCAGGCAGCCAGGCGGCCCTGGCCCTGCAGCCACTTCCCACCTGGTCCCCGGCTCCACCCCCAGGAGGACCTGAGGGCTGCAGTGGGGCAGCCCTCCCCTCAGTCAGTCTGAGCTTTTGCAATCCAGTGCAATCCAGTCAGCACATGCCACTGACTCCCTCCTGCGGTGGGAGGTGGGGGGCAAAAAAGAATAAGACCCTGGAGCTTTTTTCTCAGAATTAGACCTCCAAGTAGCGCACACTTGAGCTAGCCGGGGTGGTGGAACCAGGCAGTCGGTCTAGGCCGCGCTACCAGTTAGCAGCCGTGTGAGCTTGGCCGAATTTCAATTCCCTGGTGCTTAATTTCCTCACCTGTAGAGAGGGGGTAAGACTTCCCTGCCCCGTAAGGGGGCTGTGAGGCCTAACGAAATAATGCGTCTTAAACGCTTAGCCCGGTTTCTGTCCGCGTGGCCAGCTCTCGAGTGGCAGCTGCCACCCTTGTGCTCAACGTCAGAGGGCTGCTTCCCCACTGGGGGCGTTTTACCTGCCCTGGAGGCGCAGGAGGCGTCTGGGGCTGGGCCCCTGGCCTGGGCCCGCAGGCCCCTCCCGCTAACCTGGCCCCGCTACCTGTGACACTCTCTCCTTGCTGGACGTGGCAGTCAGCGGCGGCTCTGTCACCAACAGCGGATGCTGCTCCGGCGCTACGCGCAGCACCTGGTAGAAGGCGTGATGCCAGATCTGAGGAGGAGAGAGGGTTGGGTGGAACTAAGTCCTTACGCAGCAGCAAAGCTTCTGCAGACGGATAGAGCTGTCTTCACGACGGAGCCGGCTCGTGAGGAGTGTGCGGTCGCCGATTCACGCGTCATTGATGAACCAGCAGGAGAGACGGGGTGACTTTGCACAAGATAAATAACCCTCGTTCATACCCCCGGCCTTGAGTTAGGAAGAGGACAAAGAAAGATTTGTAAGTCACGGCCCCTGTGCCAAGGACCTCGTGGTCTGCCAGCAGGGAGAGATTTGAACACACGCTGCAGGGAGATGGGTTCCACGGCACGGCAGGGCAGGCAGTGCCCGGGTTGTAGAGCTGGCTCCAGTTCCACGTCTGCCACTCACCAGAGGCATGACAACGGACAGGGGCTCTCGCTTGATGAGCCGTTTCCTCACCTGTAAAATGGAGACTTTATTTTTTACGGCAGTGCATAAAAAGCCCAGTATCGTGCTAGGCACGCAGTAGGTGCACAATAAACCATGGCCATGCATAGAGTTTATTATATTATGCATAAAGTTCCTGACTGCTCCTGGGATTGGAGAGGGAGGTGGAGAGGTCACTGGAGGAAGGTCTGTGGAGGAGGGACCTTCAAGGAAAAGGGACGGCACATGCAAGAACTTGGAAGCCTGACACACGGCACCCCTGGAAACAGCAAAAGCCAGACTGGCGGGTGCCCGGTTCCCACTGGATTGGAGCAGAGAAGTGTTGTGAGGAAGCAAGAGCACTAGACGAATCATTCCGGAGGGAGAGTGAGGACAAATTCGAGGGATGAGACGGGAGGTGGCATGGCCACAGAGAAGGCCGTGCGAGGACTCGTCTTCGGATAAGAATGTGAAACCAAGAGCTGGAGCCAGCTGAAGACGCACAGTGCTCAGCCGGCCTCAGCGGCCCCCGAAGAGATAAGGGGAGGCGACGGCCACAGCCCAGCTAACATAGGTACTGTGAGCAGGGGGGGTGGACTCCAGGGACCCGTGCATGCTGCCTCAGGCTCTGCATTCCCTACCACACCCCGGCGCTCAGGCAGAACCAGTTCCCTACACACCCCAGAGCTCTGCCAGAACCAGTTTCCTAACACACCCTGAGAGCTACAGCCAGAACCAGTTTCCTAACACACCCTGAGAGCTACAGCCAGAACCAGTTCCCTACTACACCCCAGAACTACAGCCAGAACCAGTTCCCTACCTCACCCCAGAACTACAGCCAGAACCAGTTCCCTACCTCACCCCAGAACTACAGCCAGGACCAGTTCCCTACCTCACCTTGAGAACTACAGCCCGGACCAGTTCCCTACCACAACTCAGAGCTACAGCCAGACTGGAGACCAGCACCTCAGCAGCGGAAATTATGAAAAAATCTGTGAACGATGCTCCCTCTAGCCAACCTCCAAGATGGCGCCATGTTCCTTCTGCTGGAATTCGTGTCTTGCAGAGCCCCTCCCCACTCTCTATCAGGGCAGGCTTACGTGACCAGCAGACTATGACAAAAGTGAGAGTGCGTGACTTCCAAGGCTAGCTCTGAAGGCATTGCAGCTCCCACCTGGCCTCTCCGCCTGCTGGCTGAGAGCATTCAAGCAGCCCTGTGGAGAGGGCCAGGTGAAGAGGAACATCCTGCAGCCACACGAGAGCACTGCCTTGGAGGTGGACCCTCCAGCCCCCTTCAAGCCTTCAGACGATGCAGCCCTGGCTGACCTCGGGCTGCAACCTCACGAGAGACTCTGGGCCAGAGCTGCCCAGCTCAGCCACCTTAAATCCTGTGAGGGGTAATAAACGCCCTCTGTTGTTTTAGCCTTTAAGTTTCAGGGTGATTTGTTATGCAGCAGTTGATAACTAATACATCCCCTGAGGCAGCACGTAGCTGATTCAACTATGAATGGATGCCCTGGTCAGAGCCCTCAGGTACTAAGAGAGAATGGTCCAAATGAGCCACATTCATTGCATCTTTACTATTTTGAACTAAGGACATTGTACCCATCATCCCCTTTAATCCTCAGACTACTCCTATGTGGCAGGAACAGCTATACCCCCATCTCACAGATAAGGAAATTGAGGGCCAGAGAGACCATAGTATTGACCCCAAATGACAAAGCCAATAAGTGTGGAGGCGGGATCCAGACCCAGGCATTCTGACTCTGAAACCTGTGTGGCTCGAGTTTGATGTAATGTCTACAGGGCCTGAGAGCTAAGAAAAGTCAACGTCCAGCAATACTCCTTTCCCAGGGCCCAAGGTGTCAGGCATACCACCTGGACCTGCCAGGGAGACCCTGTGAACAGGCCCATCCCACAGAAGCTGCAGCCTACCTTTTCCATGTTTTCCCAGTTGGTAATATTCGACCGAGAAATTGGATATTGCAAGTTGAGTCTCTCCCAGTTACTCTGAACTTCAGTTCCAATGAACCAATCTTTCTCTTCCATTCCTACCAACACCCTCTGAAAAATACAGGCCAGGACAGACCAGCTGTTAAAGGGGGTGGTGGGGGGCCTGGACTCACCTCTGCTCAGCTTTCATTTGCCAGCCACGCAGGAAGACGTGATGGGGAGGCGGCCGATGCTGTTAGTGATGGTTCACGTTGGCGTTTATGACCCTTTACACTATTCCAAAGAGACCCCTGGAAGGTTCGGCAGGTTGGGCGGTTGGCGTGGGGGCGTCAGCAATGAAGTTTCTGTTGTCGTTTATGAAGACGAGCCTCGCTACTTTCATGGCAGATTGATAGCTTCCCTCGGTCATTCAGAAGGGTTGATCAGTTGGCCCACGTGTATAGCCCAGGTCTTCTAAGAAGCAGGTACCAAAACAGGATTCAGGGCACGAGGACGGTATGGGGGGGATGTCTGTGTGAGAGGAGACGGGGAGGGAGCCAGCCAAGAGCCATCAGGCTGTTGTCCAAGACCGAGCCTTGCTGCACAAGGGAGGGAAGCAAGGCTGGGTCTAAGGAATGTCCGGCAAGGCTGCTGCAGTTCTCCAGCCAAAGTCAACCATCAGCCAAGTGCCAGGTTTTCCGGGAATCAGCCTGGCTTAGTCTCCCTGCCACACTCAGTCGTTGGCTGGGAACAGCCCGTGGAAAGCGTGGCCAATGAATTTCAGAGTACAGCAGCTGGGGCCTTGTGGGCGTAGGTTTGTGAGGTCCATTCTCACAGCCCCCACAGCCCCCTGTGCAGAGCTTTGAGCTCTGAGGAGCTGGTGTTTTGGGCAGAAGAGGCGTGGACGTGGGGGGTGAGCCACTTGCTGTGAGACCAGGAGCAAGTTGCTTGTCCTCTCTGAGTGCCCACCTCCTTTACTGCAAAACAGGGACAATGATTTCCATTCCCATACCTTGCTACGGCATTGCTGGGGGTAGGGGGACTCGAGGAAATTGGATCATTAATCGGATTGCATTTTATGAATGAAAAGAACGTTGCAATGGTTAATTTATGTGCTGACTTGGCTAGCCTATGGTGTCCAGTTCTTTGGCCCAACACTAGCTTAGATGTTGCTTTGAAGGCACTTTGTAGATGAGATTCGCATCTACAATCAGTCACGCACACAGGTGGGTGTGCATCATCCAATCGGTTGAAAGACTTAAGAGAAAAAATTTGAGGCTTTTCTGGAGAAGAATAAATTCTACCTTCAGACTGGAGCATCAATATCCTGCCTGGGTTTTCTACCTGCCAGCCTCCTCTATGCATTTCAGACTCAAGACGGTAGCATCAGCTCTTGCTTGAATTTCCTGCCTGCTGGTGTGCCTGTGGATTTCAGACTTGCCAGCACCCATAATCACCCGAGCCAATTCTTTAAAATTCATCTCCCTATATAGATACATATATACCCTGTTTCTCTGGAGAACCCTGACTGATAAAGACAAAATGATATGAAGTATCAATGATGCTTCCACCTCCTCTGACATTTTTCAGTTTACCCAAAGCTACCTGAGTGCAGGTGGGGAGAAGAAAGGGTTACTGTGGGAGTGGAGGACGAGCAGAGCCCTTCACTTCGTCGTGATTTGAAGTTTCTGTTTGAAATAACAAGATGGACAATGCTTGGCTTGGGGTCTGGTTGCCAGGACCGCTCTCACTAGGATGGGCAAAGCCTTTATCCTGCCTCTCTGTTCTTGTAAGCCCTCTCGAGGGTGGCCCCACTGCCATCTTGGTTGCTAGACCCTGGACAGAGAGTGTGGGGGTGGGGGGTGCCCCAAGGGGCACTCTCATCTCCATGCCTGTGGAGCCTTGATTTGGGAAGTTAAGGAAGACCATGGCATCGAGCATGGGGTGAGAGATCGGGTCATAGAGATTATATCTGAGACAAAAATATGAGTTCATTCAGAACATTCTCCTAGTGCTCACACCCCTCTTAGAGACAGGAACTTACTTGCCCGGATACTGAATCTAAAGCCCAAAGCTCACACAGAAGTGTCTTATAGAGAACAAAAGAGAATAGAGATTTCCAGTCTAGGGTGGTTAAGGTGGATAGTTTACTGCTCTCATAATTCACTGAAGTCGCTCATTTTTATCTTGGTGAAGAATTTGGTTTTTCTCACTATGATCTTATGTTTCACTATTAATGTAACTGATTTTATGTATGCTTCTGTTTCTCCTTGTGTCACTCTTTGTATACTGGCACATTTTTCCTCCTCCTGGGACTGGTGGATGTCAAGGTACACATTAATTTTTGATGTGTACAATAATATGTACAAGGTACAATAATTTTTGAGAAATTATTGTAGCAGTCTGGAAAAGAGATGCCCACCAGGTATTTCCACAGAAAGATTGAATACAGGAGTTGGTTACAGGAGTGTTGGGAGTTCGAAAATGTGAACAGGGAATCCTGAAGTCAAGAGAGTAGGACAGCTGGAAACACTCGTCCTGCTAAGGCTGGGGGGATCAAATGGGCAGCTACGGAACAAGGAGCTCAGAGGAAGGACCCCACAAAACCAGGGGCTCTGCCTGGCAGCTGTCAGAACCTGCACAGGGCACTAAGTGTCTAAACAAGGGTTAGGAA